>JARFOC010000662.1:107184-120595 GCA_031763485.1 Osmoderma eremita
ACTAAATATGTTTGAGGTTAGATAGATGGTTGAAAGAAAACGCTCTATACCGTTCGTTTATATTAAAAACTCTATCTGCTCCTTATCTCACTCCACTCCCACTCCAAGAAAATCCACTCTCACTCTGTCACAAATACTCGAACTCACCTAATAAATGGAGGTTTTAAAATAGACAACCGTTTATTATTCACACCCTTGTATATACATATATAGTAAGCTCTTGCAATAGAATTATTTTCGCCCGAGTGTTCTGGAAAAGTTGTCAATACACGGCATATTATGCGCCTTAGAAAATTAAGGTGACACCTTTAACTCAAGAGTTCTAGTATATTCGTCTGTGGCGGTAGTCGTATCCTAAAATATAAAACCTTGCTTACGTATGTTGGGCGGAAAAGAATACCGTTTATCAATTTGAATTGTCGAACGAACGTGATCTTAACTTTTGTTTTTAAGAGGTTTACATTTACTTGATTCGTAACCAATTTTAACACTTCTAAATATTCTATCGATTTGAAAATGTACAAATAATACAAATCTGAAGTCCCACATCAATCCCATTTTCATTCATTCTTTAGCAAGTGATTATTTATTAGAATATCGCATAACATTATATAAGCTTAAAGTATCGTATACTTGTAATAATTTCGGTGTCAATTTCTAATTTTCATATTCAATATACGTAATATTTGCCATTTAAGATATCTATATTTTGTATATCGAAAAAGATTCTAGGTAAAGTCTTTTATCTTCTTTATATGTATTTGCCCTACTTCCTAGTAGTTTTTGCGGCTTGTTATTCGCATTCACAATGTTCTTTGGTACTTTCGTAGCCCGTATGTGGCCTATACGTGTATGCATAAAGTAGTTGAATTTGAACCGCTGGATATTAGCTGCGTTCGTTTATTCGTTCTACGAGGACTATTTGTATCTTGGCGTTCGTTTATTACAAACGGAGCTAATAGATTTCTTTTTTAATCGTTCGAAAAATTAGGAGTGGAGTGAATGGAACACACTCCACGAGGCTCCATAAACACCGAGTGGGAGACGTAGGGTTTATAACGTAATAGAGTTGGTTATAACCTCACTTTTTTGTAAAATTTTAAGAATGAAAAAATAATACATAAAATATTCATATTTAATGTCCTTTCATTCGCCTTTTGTTGTTTTACATATGTTGTGTTATAGCAACATCAGTGTTTGAATAAGTTATTAAGGTTACGATAAGAACAAAAAAAGGTTCTACAACCGTTCGAATATAAAATACATCAAAATACACTATTCACTCTTTTAACCTTCCTAGATCCGCACCTGTCTGCACTGCTCCAAATCCGGAACAAATAAACGAACGCAGCTATTATAGTTGTTCGGAGTGGTTACTTAGTTTTTTCCATTATTTTCTCATTAATTTATTATTAAATTGAAATACATTTTCAATTCAGCCAGAAATAGAATCGACTTTGTTCGGATACCGTCGTCGTCAATCGGATATTTTCTCAACCGATTTAAATAAATTATTGCGTTTACAAGGGCAATTTACTTTAAAATATACTCAATGGGATTTAAAAATTCATTAAAATTACCTTAATTACAATTATAAAGCTATAGGGCTTTTTGCGGTTTTCTCTTTCCTTTGGAGAGATTCCGCCAGATGTCGATCGTAGTTCTTGGAAAGTGACAGCCGGTAAGAAAAATCGTAGGCGTCGCGTTTTCAATTATGAAAATATGTGTTTGTAGTGCGAAATTGCCGCGATTCGCGTTGTAAATTTGAAAAATAATCCGTCCTCGTGTTAGTAGTGATAATTACGTTAGGACTTTTGTGTGTTTCTATCCGCTATGTGTAAATATATACATATAGAGGAGGAAATGAAGATTTCCGATGTTGGAAAAGCATCCCGTGATTCTCTTGTTAGTAATTATATGACAACGATTTCATTTTCATTCGGGGTATTATAATAAAATAATTTGATATTGTTATATCCCCGACGCAACCTAAAAGAAGACTCAAGGTGAGAATAGAATAGAATTGTTTACAATTGCTCTAATTGCATTACGATAACTTTCCCGCTTTCAATTCCAAATGTGATTAGCAATCATGTTTATTAGGAACGAACGGTCATTTATGCGTTCCTGTACTAATCGCGTACATAACCTGCATTGGTCCATTATAGGTTTGGTTACGTTAAGATAATTTTAATTCGTTTTGAAAAAAATAATAGTTACGTGTATTCTGTTTATCTGTATCTTTACAAACACTATTTCTTCCAGTAGTGACAGTATTAGTTCAACTTCGTGAAGTTCTTATAGGTTAAGTGCACGTAAATGTTTGTTTAGGACCAATCAAATTACAAAATTTATATGATTACTTTGTTTGCAATTACGATCAAAATTTCAGTAATGGGGGTAAAAATAATCACGTTAATCAAACGGGCTCTTTTATAATCCTGTTTACGTGATTACTAATTGGTATAAACGAAAGCAGCTATGTAGGAATGTAGGTACCCTTTTCTGACTTCCCGTGGAGCCGGAAACGGAAATGCATGCGGATTTCGTGCTAGTTATTATGAGACGTATGTGATTTCACAATTTTATTAAACAGACAGAGTACCGTTAGACTTAGATTAGAATTCTGTCAATGTGTGCTCAATGTCAACTACTATTGTCTATCAATTTGTATGACCGAGCTATTTTGTGTCGACATTTAAAAATTAGGTTATGCGTCTGAGCTGGTATTATCTCTGATGTATATCAAATTTAATTCAAATTTCGCGCGCTTCTCCCGCCGTGATCAGGTGCGAATACGAATAACCATTGTTAGACAGAAATGCTGATTCTTTTTTATGTCTGTGATACGTTGGAAACATAGCGGTCTCCATGTAATATATCCCTCTTCTGGAGAACGAATGGATTTAGGTACATTCTCGTTCAAATAAAAGTTTAATTACTCACCGAGCAAAAACTTTCTGATGCACCTGTATAAAAGTTTTCTTTTTTTACACAAACTTAATTTGTCTTCCAACGGTGAGATGGGGCTACCGGCAAGTTTTGTTTGTTTTTTTAACTTGATTACTGCTGCCATCTATTGGTAATTTGCGATTGCGGTTTTCTGTAAATTTTATTTTGAAACACAAATTCCTTTCCTGCAAATATCACCAATCGTGGTAACCTTACATTATAAACTTAACGATTTGACAATGTTCACATAATTGCTTTCAAACCAAGCATATTTTATACATATATAAAAAGAATTCCAATTTATAAAAAGATGTTCAAAGCGCAAATGATATGATAATTGCATTATTCATTCTGCTTCACTAATGGTATATTTGAAGTTCTTCTTTGGTTGACAATGAGAGCCGACGTGCCTCTCGAAATATATTATTAAATCAGTTTGTGGCGTGTGGATTTCCCGTCACTGTGTATAAATTTTGTAATCTTTAAGCGCATACTTTGATGTAAACAAAAAATTAAATTCGCGGCAAAATATTGTCCTCGTTAAAGAAGGAAACTAGAAATTTCTTGACAGCTTATAACCCGTAATGGCGGAAACAAATGGAACAATAACATCTTATTTCATACATTTTCCTTCTTATTTTGTATAGCAGTTTATTTTCCAAGTGCCGGCGGGGAATATTTTGATTGTGTATATATTTATTGGAACGGTCTGGGTCGTCTGGTTTAGTTATGAATCCGTGCATTTAAATTATTGTGTATATATATATGATAATGTTGTTTGTATTTTTTATGTGCTATTAGTTAAAAACGGCCGCAATAATTTGAATATTTGGGATATATCCAAGATACATACTGTCTGTTACAATCTCGTTATGCTAAATAGTGGTGCTAGACACACCAGCAGATAGCTAATGGCGAATTTGAACTTTTCAAGAAACATTGGAGGCAACAGCCTCGGTCGAACAAATGTGAGTTTCGGGAGCAATTCTATGTCCGGTCATGTTACGCCCGTTTTCGGTCAAAGAGGTCCCTCGGACAGGAGGGGCATCCCTACGATAGGGTAAGTCAATATAAAGTCATAACCTATTTTCTCATTCGTCATGTCTAAAATGTCGTAAAGCAGTTATCGAAGTGAGTAATTATCAAGTTACCGGGTGAAATACTGACAACTGTCATTATCATGTACGTGTTGTGACATTGCGAAACTGCTTTTTGATATAATTGACAGCCTTAAATCAAATCGAATGGCACTCGAAATGACCGACATTGACGTACTGTTCCAACTGTGTTTCAGAAACAGTAACCAAATGGGCAACATGAACGCTTTAGGCGGTTACAGTTCTTTGCACACAGTTTTCGGTTCGGGTGACACAAACACGCCTCCCCTGCTAGATCTAAATGAGTTCCCGTCATTGACGAACAGGAACGCCGGTGATAATGTGCCCCAGCCGAGTCCGATGCCGGGCGCCAAGCCGTACGTGGGCATGGTGAAGCAGCCACCTTCGGAGAGCGAGTTCATGATGTCCTCGGAGGACTTCCCCGCCTTACCAGGAACGCAGAATCGTGAGGGAGCGTCGCCTGGTGGAAATATGTCCGGGGACAAGGGGAACGGAGGTGCTGGAGACGGCGGTAACGACAATAGGGCAGCTGAGAACAAAATTTCGAAAACAGGTGAATGATTTGATTTAATTCGCTTAGTGTTAAATGCAACATAATGTTAGACCGTCTTATACCACGTAAGTTTAGTGCAAGAAATTCTTGATACCTTGAATTTATCTGTCTATAATGCTGCTGCCGTGGCATTTAAAATTAGAATGTAAATACACGTTTTTACGAGCAGTTGATTTTCACAATTTTTGCTTTCGAAGCAATTTTGATATTTTTATAATCTCTGCAATATTCAAGTGATTCTAAATCTAAGAGTACCTCATTTTAAAAATTGTAATTAATCCTTTTTATCGTATGCTTAGGGTAATAATAATTTGATTTAAAATATACCCAAACATATTTAAATTAAACAAATTTAAAATCAATCATATCGAAATGTGTCATTTTAATCAAGGTGATTTTTGTAAAAGAGATTAAAAGATTTTAGATAATTTAGATGAATTCATATGTAAAATAAAATGTGACCTTTTGTTTTAAAATTGAATCTATATTCAGCTGTTATAATACACACTAAGTTTCACTTAATTTTGCATTTAGAAAAGTGAGGTTGGCAACCTGGGATATTTACATACATCCTTGGCTCGCAGAAATTTTATTGTTATTACGGGCTTATTATAAGTTGTTTACCAACTGGGAAGTTAATTTATTATTGGATAACGTTATCGCATTATCATCTTCAGAGTGCATTATCAATGTGAATATTTCAAGTATTATTCTCCTTTAGAAACAAACGCGACACGTGACAATAATCAAGTTGCTCTTTTAGGACATGGTAATTACGAGATTAAAAAAGGCTTTGCAATGTTACATATTTATTGTTTTTGCGGTATTATAGGAGAAATGTCAGGGCCATTTTTACGCGTAATATTTCAGGTTGTATTGTACTACTATTATTTATTTAAATACTTTATTGTCTTTCTATGATTCGTATGTTGTTAGAAGTAAGAGTAACGTTGACATTAGCGAAAGAGTTTATATTAAAAATAAAATCGCGGAATTAATGAATAACATTAGCACGTTTGATTAAAAAACAATACTTACGTATATACAAAACCCGCCTAAAAATCCCCAATACAAACTTTTATGGATGATAGGGCATTATAAATTCTAACTTTTTCTAAAATGCGGAATGTCCCACAAGCAATTACGATCCCGAATTTCGATACATCTTGACATGTTTTTACTCGTATACATGTTTACCTTAAAATAATTGTCACTTTGACATTTGCGACTGACATTAGTATCATTTGACATTTGTGACTGACACTAGTATCATTTGACAATGACAAAATTTGTAGGGTTTATTGCAGGGTTGATGAAAAGTGATTGATTATTTGTGATCAATGTCAGCTATCTGACGTTTGCAATAGAAAATTTACGTTGGCACCACTGTGCAGTTGGTTCGCTTGAATTTTTTGTTTTGTTGGATATGTTTAATGTCCACACGAGGAGCAAACAAAGAAAGGTTATCTAACATTTATCAATGTATTATACATTAATTTACATTGTCTATGGTAATAAAAATGAACATATTGTAATATTGTTTATTAAAATCACATGGCAACACACGCAATGCATTTCAGTTTATTAAATATTAAAAATCACTTTCACAAGTTAAAAGTGCTTGATTTTGATGAACGTCTTAATAATGAAACAACTAATTTCAAACAAAACGAATGGTTTTTAAAATAATTTTCTGTAAGAAAAGTTTTGTGTTCCAAACTTTGATGTGACACTTCATTGACAATTACCAACTAGATTATATTCATGGCTTACTCTAATTATCAATTCGATTGATCGTTGGGTATTTCTATTGTAGAAGCATATTTTCGTAGCGCACAATTTATAAACGAGTGCAATTTCCCTAGTCGTAGACAAGGAAGATGTATGTAATTCTTTTTGAAACACTGTACAAAAGCGTCTTCATACTTCGAGGTCTGTTCTGGAATATTTATCATTTATTGAGGGAAGGTAACTATTAAAATTTGTCAAAACGATTTATGGTTAGACCCCGTATAATATTATTAGTAACTTGTAACTTTGCACGCAAACAAATGTAGAGTGGAGGTGTTTTTAGGTCACCACTTTAAATTGTAGATTTACACAAGTTTTAATACACTTATGTATGTATATATGCTTAGATTCAGACGTCAAAACAAAATAAACAAATCTGTCCCTGTATCGCATACGCGTGGGGAGAATTATACAGTTGTAGATATAAAGTGTTTTCAGATTTATCTTGTTTTTAACTTGAAATAGCGGAATCAACAGATGTTGTATAAGATTGCATGAGGTAGTTTTGACCTATTAGATTTTTTACAGATGAAAATATAATTTTTTAAAAAATAATAATAGAACAAAATTGTCATTTGTTTGACATATTTGGACGATTTTTTCCTAAAATAACTACTTTATGCGTAGAAAATCGTAACATTTCAGGTTATGTACTTATAGAGTAATACACACTAATAAAATAACAAGCCGGCTGTGAGGCACTCATACACAAAAGTACACATATCTTATCTCTGATACTTTATTATTGAGAAACCGGCAAGTTTGCATGGCAAACAAAAACGCAAGGCACAATTAATTAAGTAAAGCAAAGTCAATTCCTTTACCGAAGTGAGCTATCTTCTAGTGTTGCAAGGTACACATAAATAATCAATTTGTTATTTAACTGCGAGATATATCCAAAGTTAATTTATGTAATTAATTATTTTGTATTTTCAACCTTGTAGCAGATATTTAATTTAAGATTATAAAATAATATCTGTTAGCACTTTAAAGCTAGAAATTGAAATATACATTTTGCTAAAACTTTGGTGAACAGTGATTGGTCAAAAATAAATGACTGTCTTTATCTATAATTTCTTTTTCTAATTCCCAGGAGTAAATTACAAAAATTCCAATTACGCCAGAATTTTTTTACTGCTAAGTGTTTGGAGGGAAATTAAAAAGAAATAGGATGGTTAATCAAATGTCAATTCATTAAGTCATACTTAAATATATTAATGGCAAAGAAAATTAACTAAAAGCGGTAATTATATAGATATTTCTTGAAAAATATTTAGGAATACTTGAGATTATTTAGAAACTATTGTACTTATTTTATAACCAATACACCTACTAATTATGGATTATGTAATATAGAGTTTAGATGTGATGATTAATAGAGTTGCTCATTTTGCGCCAACGGCCAGTGGCGGACGCGTAAAAGTTTACACAAAATAAATGGTCAGAAATAAATTATAATATGTACTCAAACGCTTACCGTGTTAAGAGTCTTCCGTGAAATCAGAAAGTGAATAACATCTGTTAAATACAGCGGCGGCTCGTGAGTATTTTTTATGGGTGGGCAGCAATAGGCATAAAAACTGAACATTTATTATTGTTATCATTATTAAAAATAAATTAAATATAAATGATATCTCAAAATTTTCATTTTCTTTAATTATGTTTGGGTGGGCAATACCTACCCTGCAACTCCCGACGAGCCGGCGCTGGTTAGATATCTGCAACATTAGATATATTTCCACAGTTGTTTCAGCAAGCAGTAAAGTATGCTATTTACGTGACGTTGACAATCCGTTTTGGACCAACACAACTTTGTCCAACATTGGTCGTTTTTGCAACAGTTTTAAAACAAACGTAGAACCACGAAATAGTATTTACGCAACAGATCTCGTTGATACTCACTGTTATACTGAAGTGTATCGAATCTCCGCCACTGCCTGTTGGCGCTGGTGAGCAACTGTAATTATTAACACGATAAACGATTTAAGAGTTACATATACTGATATGATCTTCTACAACCTCTTTCGGTTATCCCAAAATTCGTTGTTAACGTATTAGATTTGTATCATGTTTAATCGAATGCGCATAGAACTGCCACCTATACGATTTCTATTTCGATTAATATTGGAGTTCCCATTAGTTTCAGAGGCCCAGCCGATAAAGGCGAACTCTGTTCTATAAGGAATAATAGTAATATGAGCCGAGCCAGGGACGGACGATGAACATAAAAAATGTTAATAAAACAAAAAATACATAATTTTTTTATATATTGTAAATTAATATGAAATAATCGTACATTACTCAATACAACAAAGCGGCATGGAAGGATTTCATACATTACACCACGAATTTATCGGACGGAGAATGAAACGCCAGTGCAGTTAATGGAGCCCAAGTTGCTATCATAGAATGCAAAAAGCACAATAGGAAGACCGCTGATGTTATAGTACGAAAACCACCGACGTAGCCTTTATATCGCGGTACAGTGCATATATGGCGACGAAAATATGAGATTGAAAAAAGTAAACAAAAAAAATTAAAACGTTTGCCAGCCGTATAGAAAATAGTGAAACATTAAGTGTATAGGAAAGAGTGAAGTGAGTGTGATGAAGTGAAGTAAAAAAGAATTGAAGGAGTTGAAGCGAGTAGCCGCGGCACAAGAAGATAGAACAGCGTGGAACATAATCATACACACACATACAAAGGGTAGTTAAGGTATTTGTCAATTTAATTTATTCATTAAAATTATTTGCACGTATTTCTTGCGATAGTAACATTTCCAAATTATATTTTCAATACATATTAAGGTTTTTGATATTTAAAAAAAGTTTACATTATTTTTTTATTAAGTCAAATTGTAATCAATTGACCAACGGTCAAATAATTGTCAATCAGTAGTTGCCCGGCTTGTGTCAACTTGACATAGAAGAAGAACCCAAATTTAAGTCTTCAAAATACATTCAGAAAATTACCATTTTGTAACTTTGCAGTATACAGGCCGATTCATTTTCGACCCTCACCATGGGGATCGCGCTTATTATTGGAGATAGAGGGTAGGTTTAAATTTGGCAAAGTTGCTAAGTTTTGTGTTATGAACCCGAAGAAAAAATAACCCTGTGACAAAAGACGTTCGAGATTTAAAGAAAAAAACGAAAAAAGCTATTTTTTACCTCTAGCACTTTTATTCGGCCTTGCAGAGAAAAACTAAAAACACATTCTCAAGGTCACGTGTTAAACAATCCATTCTCGAAGTGTCTATCAAGATCTAGAAGAATGGTTCGATGTGGCTGTTGTCGTTCTGAATACAGTTGTAAATATCTTGTACTCTCTATTATTGTATTTCGGCTCGACGAATAAAGAATACTTAACATATCTCGTTTTTTTTTTCGTTGGTGTACGACATTTTTCTATTACTAATGAACGATAATTGAAACGTTTGACAGTTTTAAAATTCCAATATGGCGCCGGTAACAGATAAGAAAGTTGATGATGGCCAGACACAAAATTTAGCAACTTTGCCAAATTTAAACCTACCCTCTATCTCCAATAATAAGTGATGAATCAGCCTGTATATGAATCATGTAGTATCAAGATTCCTTAAATCCACTTTTGGTGTAAAATGAGTTAGATACAGAAAAATCTTCTTCATAAAATTGCCCACCAAACCCCCCAAATCTCTTGTAAAATGTACTTTACAAAGTGGCTTCAGATGCAAACACCACTACATCCATTTCAGTTAACAGACAACGCTAACGTGAACATGTGACGACAGTGCTGTACAAATCTTATGGGGTGTTAACAACATAAAACCATCACATATTACATTACGCAACACAACAAAGAAACTTGCAAGGATTTCATACATTACACCACGGATTTACCGGACGAACAATGAAACGCTAAAAATAAAAAATACCCTTACCACCTCGATGAGTGAAGAACTCCTGGATACGTATTTCGGCAACTAAGTTGACATCCTTAGCAGAATCTACGAAGGAAGATAATGTTAGACGTCGCACTCTGGGAGATTTGCACCACACAGAACACCACTTGAATAACACTACCTTCCGGCTTATAATCTAAGTCTATATATACTACCCGATCGTTCCGATACACTAAGTGTGCTCAGCGAACCGTAACAATCCGCTTAACAATAAGACTACTATTTACAATGTGTAAATACTGTTATACTGGAAAACACAAACAATTGGATTAAAACATAACAATGATAAACAAACACAACGAGACAGTTAGCATATTGAATATTTACATTCGCTATAAATCTGTTTACACTTGCCAATGTAAATATTCAATATGCTAATTGTCTCGTTGTCTTTGTTTATACTTGTTATGTTCTAAACCAATTGTTTGTGTTTTCCAGTATAACAGTATTTACACATTGTAAATAGTACTCTTATTGTTAAGCGGATTGTTACGGTTCACTGAGCACGCTTAGTGTACCGGAACGATCGGGTAGTATATATAGACTTAGATTATAAGCCGGAAGGTAGTGTTATTCAAGTAGTGTTCTGTATGGTGCAAATCTCCCAGAGTGTGACGTCTAACATTATCTTTCTTCGTAGATTCTGTTGAGGATGGCAACTTAGTTGCCGAAATACGTACCCAGGAGTTCTTCACTCATCGAGGTGGTAAGGTTATTTTTTATTTTTACTATTTTAAGCCACCGTATCCTATCTTGTATTTTAAATGAAACGCTAGCGTAAACATGGGACGATAGTGCAGTACAATTCTTATGCGGTAATGGACCTGCCGTTGTTCCGAGAGCAGTTGCTTGCCCCAATTTTGTTATGATTTTCAATTTAACTTCGTTCATGAGTGTTAATAATGTCCGATATTGGAAAACAAATTGCAGTTGTAACTCCAGATAAAGCTAGAAAGCGAACCTACAAGTCCAACAAGCTAAGGAACCACGATGTTCGTCATTTTTAATAAAGATTATAGGTGATCCTTTTTTATTTATAGGTATGTAGCTATAGATTTACCACGATACCCGACATGCAAACATTATGCAAAATCACATAAATGCAGCATTATTGATGTTAAACAGTTTCAAACTAACTTTTATAAAGATCAGACTAAGGTTAACCAAGACAACTTTATTATAAAGTACGCACTCATCGCTGAAACATCAAAGGTAAATCCAATCGAAAATTCTCCAGTAAATATTTTATTATCAAATGCAATTATCAAGAGGCATCGGTCTGTATTTTCTAACAGTACTCGGCATTAGATAGAATCAAGGATGTCTTGAACCTACATTTTGCAAGTGGCAGTATGGCAAAAGTAGCTCGAGGTGGAAATAGAACAGAAGCAATGTTTCAAGACGGGAAACAAGCAGTTATTAAATTTTAAAAAAGATCAAAGCAGCCGAGTCCCTTTACTGCCGCAGCAAAATAGGTTTTGGCTCTGCGCGGACAGATGTTTGTTCAAAATGTTTGGAACTCGCAGAGAAACTGAAAGAAGAAAAAGATACTTCTAACAAACAGAAATTGCGAACCAATCTTCGAATACACAAACTCAGGGCGGCAGGATTTGCAGCATTAAGGTAGAAAAAGGACGATTTACTAGCCATAAGTTTTGATTGTCAGAAGAACCTCACTCTACCAAAAATTCCCTACCAAAGTGTGTATTATAGTTAGACGACTATACATCTATAATTTTGCAACAGTCACAGGGGTTTATCATGCTTCATTGATATCAGAAAATTGCGATTTTTTTTCATGAAGAGAAGAGAAATATCTCAAGGGATCAAATGAGATAGTAAGTGCAGTTTTCTTTGCATTAAATAATAGCAGTCTCGACGGTATTACAACAATACGACGCTGATAGAAAGATGTGACGAAATTGGATTATTACAAACAAGGCTTAGAGCAGCACCTTGAAGGAAATGTAGTTGAGCAAAATAATGAACCGGAAATTAATGATCTGTGAGAAATGATAGATGATGGTGGTGACGATACATGATTGGTTTGTTTCCTTTTATTAACAAAAGTTTTGCGTTTCCTTTTTTGATACCTTCTTTTTAATTTTTGTTCCGAGTCGAACCCCACCAAATCCACTTCATTCAATTTCACATTCCATTAAATCCAACAGTCGGTTTCAAACGCCACAGACTCCATTATTATTTTCAAAATTGTGGGTTAGTTATAAACAAAAATGTTGTAGTTTGTTGCAATTTATTGACCAGGTACTGTAAAGAATTCACCAAACAACATGCCTGCCTTTCGCCCAAAGACAAGTGCCCCGAATTCAATGATTTCCTCTTTCATTTCGGTGTACTTGGGTTCTTAAAAAATATTCAAACACGGCATTTAAGAATGTCGTAGGATAACAAGCAGTGCACTCAATTAGTTCTTAACAGAACAATTTAATAAAGAATGAATGAAAAATTAATAATTCGTAAAAAAAGCTGCAAAAAACGATTAATGCTGTTATAAAAACATGGCGGTCAATTAGGCTTATATTTTCCCTATGTGATTCTGGTCTACGAACGGCCAATCGCAACACTAAGTCGCTTCTCCGAATTTAAAATTTTATAATAGGGTATGGGTGATCAATTCAACTCATAATTATACTTTAATTATGAGTTGAATTGATCACCCAGTACCCTACGAATAATAATCTAATAATAATAATAATAATAATAATCTAATAATAATAATAATAATAATAATAATCTTTATTTGAACCGCCACAATAACAAAATATAATATAAATAAATATAGATACAAAGGAAGATCCGTATTGTCGGATTGCTGATCTACCACATCACCTTGCACATAAACAGTATTATAATTGATGTACACATTACATAATCATTACTAACTAGCGCAACAAAAGTTACACACACAAGAAAAAAACAGAAATACAATAACTACTCCAGTTATAACTAACAACTCCACTCTGGATCATCTGCAACCGTCTACGCATATTACTCCTAAAACTTTCAATTGACTGCGTCTTAAAGCATTTGTCC
>JARFOC010000662.1:120695-148589 GCA_031763485.1 Osmoderma eremita
CGTAAAGTGGTGCAATAGATCTGTTGCTTATAAATGTTCAACTTTGAGGCCTGATAACAAATTAACGGAAAGAACTATAAAAAAATTTGTCGTAGCTTCAAAAAATATAGGTTTCAAGGAATCATAATCACTTATTATTTTACTGTTACTACATAGTTGCCAAAATGGAATTTTGAGCCGATATTGGCCTGTTCGCCCCATAGTGCGACGGCGTAGTAGCAATGTGACGGGGCTGTGATTGGCAAAGCGAAGCACGCCTCACATTGAACGGGACGTGGATGCGTGACCGACTCTTTCATAATAATGTCATAACGTGGCTCTGTGCGTCTGGTGACATATACAATATGTGAAGAGGTACTGTTGTCAAGTCGTGTATATAATCGGGAAAATTTGTGGAAGAATGAGCGACGTTCTGATGCGATCGCTTTATCGCAGTCTCATTTTGTATGTTGCAGTGATAGAATGGATGTGAAGCTTAAGGTATTTTGAGGGAATTTTGTAAGTTGGTCATAGAGGCTTCGGTTTACCGTGATCGATTAAATTAAAATAAAATGGCTATCTAACATTTCCATCATATATACATACTTACGTTATATGACTTTCTTTTCAAAATAACTAAAATTACGTTAATTGCGTTAGTTTATTATAAATTTATATTTAAATATTTAAAATTGATTTACGGTCCTGTGATTTTATTTTCAAGGAGTGATTTAACATCTTAAAATAAGGTCATTAACGTAAAAATATCTTAACAAAGTTGCATAATAAGAGAGATATTAATGTTAGAAAAAATTGTAGTTTTTTTTTAAAGTGGTGATTAAGGATATTAATTTAAACATTTTGTTAATGTTTTTCAATCCGCTTCACACTAGTTGTTCAAAGTCATCGCCGTGTTGTTGAACGCAAAGTCTCGCTCGACGTATCCATGAATTGGCATTATTTACTAGGCTTTGGTCTTGCCCTCGAATTGTCGCCGCAGCTGCCTCAACACGGTTGCGAAGATCATCTAAATCAATTGTGCCGTTGGTGTATACCATGGTCTTCATAACGATCCATAAGTAGAAATCAAGGGGGTTAAGGTCGGGTGAACGAGGAGACCATAGCATAGGACCACCTCGACCACGTAGCAATTGCGATTACATAGGTAAGATATTAAGAATAAATCGGTGACTGGAGGCGTAAAACCAAGGTTGGATAACTTTCGAAGCAGTAATGTGTGGTCGATAGTATCGAATGCCTTCGTAAAATCAGTATACACTACATCAACCTGCTGACGATGTTCAAGTGACTCACTAATAAACTGACTAACCTCAGCCAAATTGGTTAGTGTAGAACGTCCTGATATGAAACCATGTTGATGAAGAGGCAGAAAAGGTTTGACCATAAAAGATAATTGATCATGTAAGACAGACTCAAAAACCTTACCAAAGTTGAACAATATTTGTATGGGTCTGTAATTGAGTAAGTGAGCAATATCTCCCTTCTTAATAACAGGTGTTATTTTAGCGATTTTCCATAAATTGGGAAAAGTACACGTGCGTATGGCTAAGCTAAATATCGTGGTAAGTGGTTGGCAAAAAACAGACGCACCATCATGCACTAAGAATCCTGGCAGACCACCATGACCTGCATTCATGTTGGTTTTGATTTTCTTGATGCTACGGTAAACGTCATCTGAGGTTGTAGAAGACAAAAATAACGGATAAGAATTAGTACAGGTGGATATTGAAGAATTTGGTGAAGCATTTGTGTCATTTCTAAGATAGCTTTATAATTTTTCTTTGTTTGAGATCTTTGTTTCGTTACAATTGAACGTGTGGTTGGTTCCGTTTTCAGGTTTTTTAAGCGCTGTAATATTGGTAAAATACTTATGACCATTGAGTCTATTAGTGAGATGTTGCATAGTCTGTCCTATATATATGGAATCACAATTTTTGCACGGAATTGTGTTTAACCACATGGGTTTCTTTGCCTTGGGGTACTTTATCTTTTATATGGGGAATTATGAAATGTAAGTTATTCTAATTTTTGTTTTGAAATTTTTATGTTATATGGTGTTAAAATGTTATTGATTTGTTCACTAAGGTTCTTGACATAGGAAATAGGAATATATTTAAATTGTTGGTTTGAATTATTATGTAAACTCGAATTTCAAACCGACAATTTAAATATATCTATTCCAATCACTAAAGTTTATATTTATATTTTGTAAAAAGAACTGGGTTGCCGCTAAGAATATGCGTTCCAAGTTAGCTGATGTAGAGGCATTAGACAGTGAAAAATTTGCATGTATAACTCGTGAAGAATGGGGACCTGTTTGTAACCATGTAGATAAAGTTGTGAAAAACTACCTGCAAAAAGAGTACCTGTCGGATAACATAACAGATGAGCATTTGTTGAGAATCAAATATTTAATTTCTTGTTCGGTACCCCGATATACATGCATACATAATGTATGTGAAAGACCATTTTGAGTACACGTGCTTGCAAATTGTACAACCACTCACACATTTATACATACGTACATGTTAAATAACGATTTCGGGGTGATACAATATTCA
This sequence comes from Osmoderma eremita, assembly GCA_031763485.1. NCBI lineage: Eukaryota > Metazoa > Arthropoda > Insecta > Coleoptera > Scarabaeidae > Osmoderma > Osmoderma eremita. The sequence goes on from JARFOC010000662.1 coordinate 123,257, forward strand.
ACATAAATCCGGCAAAAAACAGAATAAAAAAATGGCCAGCGCTTTTAACCACAGCGCCCGTTTTATACAAATAAAACCGTATATATTATTGTACGTGAATACATGCATACAAGTCATACAACATACGTGCCGATATACGCCATTAGGGGAGAACGCACATTTAATATGTATAAAAAATAAACAACGTCGACGCCGGCGACAAATAAAATCGCCTTTTTTTATTTGCATATGTAATAACAACAACATTGCACAACGACAACGGGAAAAATGAAAACGATTCGACCTATGTACAATGTATGTATACGTACTATTACAATACATACATGTCTGCACGTTACGCATGACTCGTGTTTCGCGCTTTTTACGACGGCGAAAATTGGCTATCAGCCGGCGATGTGGCGCTGTCACAATTACCGACACGACACCAGCACCGACACCGAGACGACACTAGCACCGACACCGACACGACATCGGCATACGAGGGATGCCTTTTATATTTCGGGTATAAAGAACAGAAACTAAAATTAACCATAGTACATGGCTTTATTGTTTTCAAAATAATCTCTATGAAGATCAATACACTTTTGCATGCCTTTGAACCAGTTTTCGAAGCACTTTTTCCACTTCGATTGAGGTACCTCAAAAATATGAATTCTGGAAGCATCATTCGCTTATTCGGCCCTTGAGAAACGTTGATCACGTATTTTTTGTTTGATGTGCGGAAACAAAAAGAAGTCATTGGGTGCCAAATCAGGACTGTACGGCGGGCGACCCATCAATTCAACTTTTTCAGTTGCCAAAAACTCTCTTGTTTGAGCTGATGCGTGAGAGCTCGCATTATCCTGGTGGAGAATGATCCGTCTTCGGCCGTTGGTTTCCCTTATTTTTCCGAATACTTCTGGCTAACAAATGGTTGTGTACCATTCAGAATTGACCGTCCGACGTTGCACCAATGGTACAGTTGCCACAATTCCGGTTTTTCCGAAGAAATAGGCGACCATTTTCTTTGAAGTGTTTCGTGCACGAACAACTTTTGTTGGATTATGGCTCATCTTGAAAGACCCATACAGTCGACTGCTGCTTACTTTTTCGGGCTCGTAGGCATAGATCCATGATTCATCGCCTGTTACGATGTCATAGACATGTTTTGAAGTACCGTGATCGTATTTTTGGGGCATTTCGTTCGACCAATCCACACAAGCCTTTTTTTGATCGATTGTCAAATTATGTGAAATCCAACGCGAACAATTTTTTTGACGGCCAAATGTTGATGCTGGTCCCACTAATACCCAAGAATAGCTCAATCTCAAGATACGTCACATGCCGATCTTGCAATATCAGTTTACGCACAGCACCAATGTTTTTCGGAACAACAACTGATTTTGGACGCCCTTCACGAAATTCGTCAGTGAGTGAAGCGCGGCCGCGATTGAATTCGGCGTAGCACAGGTATACACTAATTTTTAATGGTGCTTCATCGCCAAATGCAGAATTAACTTTATTTATGCACTGTTGTTGAGATAATCCACGTCGAAAATTGTAAAAAATAATGACACGAAAATGTTCACGAATTAATTCCATTTTTTTGGACAAGATGATTTTTTTTAACCATTGTAAAAAACACAAATATCGCTTGTACGTCAAAATGTTCTGAGTAAGTATATTGTCAAAAAGGCAGAAATTTACGATAGAGGCGTCAGTTGTCAGGTGGCAGCACCTGGAACACCTATTCCCGAAATATAAAAGACATCCCTCGTAATATGACGTTGTAGACGTTGTAGATAATCCTGGTTCCTATTATTTTTTACGTTTGTGAATCTGATAGAGTATATCAATGCTAACTTACACAAAACGTGTTTCCCACTCTAAAATTATCAATTATTGTTCGGACCAGCACAAGAAAAATTATTTCTAGGGACCGATATTACATATTTATGAGTCCAGGGGCATCACGAGAGTTTAGGTAAAGTGACACAGTACTTGATCGAATTTAACTGCGACTAATGTAATATATGTGTTAGAAAATAATTACTGTAACACGGTACAATAGTAAAATGTCTCACAAGTGGGATCATAAATCTGACATCATAAAAGAAAAATCATAAATCAGTAACAGGAGGTGAATTACACCATTTCTAATAAATTCCGTCAGTCAAAGGTCAGAACTGCTAGACGCACATACACAAATATAGAGACGACACGAATTGAGTGACTTCTCCTCGCCGGCATACCGGTGCCTGCAAGGACACGACACCGATATGTCGGTGAGTGTGAAAGCATCCCTATTTATTTATACGAGCTTTCGCCTTCACCGGCATCATTGTGGGTGCCGGGTCGGTGTCGTGTCGGCTAGTGTGTAAGCGCCCATTCGTTGTACAGCAGTGGAACTGGTGCTGTGGCGAGCTACATTAGCAATCATGGTCGCACTGTAAACGGCCGGTCTGCTCATTATTAGCCGTAATGTTGGACCGCTCGTCTATCATCGCTCAAATTACTACGCGGGTTCCAGACAGCATCCGACCGACTCTGCCTGCAAATGGACGAATGTGCGGACAAAAGATAGTTATGACTAATTAAATTCTACACATTTCACCTTTTTGCTCGTTTCAGTGCCGTACTATAATATATGATGCTACAATTAGCTAAATGTACCCGCCCATTTCAATGATACGAGGTGTGCAAATTAAGTAATGAAACTGATATTTTCAAATATTTTTATTTGAATATAATTGCAATTGAACGTTGTCTCCCTGAAAATAATTCGCTTGGGTAGCCACACAACATTGGAGACGGTTCTTCCATTCCTCATAGCAGCGCTTGGACTCGGTTTTCGAGTGTCTCAAAATCATGTCCCTTCAGATGAATTTTCAATCTTGGGAAGAGGAAAAAGTCACAAGGACTCAAGTCAGGTGAATAAGGAGGCTGAGGAGTCACAGAAATATTTTTACTGGTCAAAAAACCGTTTATGGAAATTGCTGTGCGAGAAGGTGCATTGTCATGAAGCAGGATCCAATCGTTCTTGATGTTTGGTCTCACACGCATGACCCTTTTTCGGAGTTTTTCGAGAATTCGAGAAGAATCAAATCAGCATGCTCTTGATCTTTGATTTGCTCATTCTTGCTTTCTTGGGCTTTGGAGAGCCTGAAGTATGCCATTCCACGCTCTGGCGTTTTGTTTCCGGATCATACTCGAACACCCAACTCTCATCACCAGTAATGACACGTTCCAAAAAATTTTCATTATTTTCAATCGATCCAAAAAGTCAAGGCACCTTTCTCTCCTGATGTGCTTTTGTTCCTGCGAAAAGCATTTTGGAACCACTTTCGAGCAGATCTTTCTCATTCCCAATTCATTGGACAAATCTTGATGAACGGTGGTGTGAGACAAATTCAACTGTTCCCCGATCATCCTGACCGTCAATCGACGATCTGAACGCACACGATGGCGGATTTTGTCGATATTGCCATTGGTTCTTGCAGTTGAAGGCCTTCCGCTGCGTGGCTCATCTCTTCCTTCTGAAAATGCCTTAAACCACCGAAAACCCTGGGCTTTTGACGAAACACTGTTTCCGTAGGCCTGCTGAAGTTTCGTAAAAGATTCTGTTGCATTTTGCCCAAGTCTGAGGCAAAACCTAATAGCACACCGTTGCTCGAAATTAATGTCTTTCATTTGTAGAATGCACTACGAGAAATGGGTACACGGAAAAAACGACAACGGACAACGAAATGACTTAATCGAGTTCAAACGTGCACTGAACGCGTATTACAATGTCCACTTGTCGCCCCTCCATGTCCCGTGCTACCTGTGTTGCCAAAGCAATCACCACGATGTCAGTCTCATTACTTAATTTATACACCTCGTGTAGTGCAGTGATGCTCAATCTGAATCGCCAACCATATCCTATTTTAGGGCAAACTGCTTTCCTCGTTGAAAAGTGTTAATGTAAATCCGTCTTTAATTTTAAGGTAGCATGATAAAATCTTTGTAGTTTCATCTAACCTATATCATAAATATTGTATGTTATTGCTAGGATACTATAGTCAGCATGGCAAATGAAACGTATATTTCGCCGTTAAAAAGAATACCTACTATAATACACGTTGCAACTTTAACAGAATCCCTCCTTCTGTTTTATACATGTACATACACTGCCTCTATTCAAATTCAGGCGCTCAGATCGAGTATGAATTTACTTCATAAGCTGCATTATCTGCATATTTTATCACCGCCTCGAATCTATTTCGCATTTATGTACGTAGTGTGTACTTGCATGTATCATTCGTACGCGCCCGATAGGTTGGTGCAGACTTTCGTCTCGTCCTTCCTTCCACGTCTCCTCCGCGAAAGAGAGACTGGGAGGTGCTTTATGTTTGAATATTTTCGCTCTATACTATCGCATAAATTCCTATCGATTTCACGTTGCGATCTTCGGAATATCTTCTCCGCTCCTTCCCCTCGCCGTCACGTCCACGAAAACGTGTGCAATGCAACAGCGACTCATCCCCGGCACCACAACCCCGTCCTCCTCGTTCCCTATCGCTCCGATACGATATTCTTGCTCCGAAACACTTTTTGAAATGTGCCAATGATAGTTGCGATATTCGGCGCCCCGGGTGCCTCATATACTTGCATAGTATACTTGATATGAAAAGAAAAACCTATACGTTAGTAAGTAGTAGATTATTTAATAATTGATCTACATAATGCAAATATCTGGCTATTCAGTACAATTGCTAATACAAACCTGTAAAATATACCTATATAATACTAACACTAAATACACTTGCAAGGTACACTAGCGACACTGGCGTATCATGGATAGTAGACAGCTTATTGCATTCCATTGGCTGCCTCCCAATGTGTAAACACGAATGTGTGGTGTCTGTGTGTACTTTAAAAATGCCTTACGTGCAATTATAAATGTGCAAAAAAGCATCTATTATTTGACGTATTCGAGTAGGAAGAAATTTCTTTGATGTTTCAAGTATTTCGAATAAAATAGTACTGTAGTTTTATTAAACTATCTTGAAAGGTAATTTCATTACATTTTAAAATCTACGGGAACAGCCTGACAATTGTTACTTATAAAAATCGAGACACCACCATGCTTGAAACCTGAAAGTACCTGTTATACCAACATTCTGCTACAATCATCTTTAAACAATTATGAAAATGATTCGATTTCGCCAGATCTAAAATAGCATCGGAGAAAAAAGAGAATTCCACAAAATTCACCGTAACTTGTCTGTCGGAGTCTATATCGCTTCGAAAAAGGCGGAATTGCAACGTGTGCGCCAAAAGAAAAACATCAGAATTCTCCTCCCATTCGGTTTCCTTACTCGGTCCTTATTTATTCTTTATCTCCTTTTCCGGGCGACTGCGCTTTTTCGTGTCGAACGTCAAATTTCTTCTTCGGCGGGTTTATTTTCTTATTTGATATTGATTAATGTGCGCGACATCTATAAAAAACGCGAACTAAGTGTTACACTCGATATATATATATAACATCTACATTTATGCGCTGATATTAAATGCAAATATATTTGGTATATCTACATATATCTTTTCTTGATTGTTAATATAATATTCAATATTTTTAGTATTAATCGTATTTAATAATCGAGAAAATATGTTTTATTTAAATTAATTTCGAAAAAGAATGTACATTATTAATCCCTAACTTATAAAATAATCTTCATCTTTGTCAATTATATACTAATTCCTAAAATTCTACCAAAGTCTACGCTTACGTAACAGAAAATGTTAGGAATGCAACCAACAGCAGCCAAGTATACAAGTACGAAAGCCGGTTGGTAAACTTTTAAACAATTGCGTCAATGAATTCTTCCTGATAGAGAATACTTTCTGTCTGCACGAATTACGGGAAGTATGAAAATTTTGTTATTTAATAAGGGCTTTTCACTTGATGGTTGTTAAAGCAGCACTCCGTTCTTTCCCTGTTGTGTTAGTTTATTTCATTCAATAAATTTAAGAAATTTAAACGTGGTGGCGGACCAATACACGGCCACTTTAAACATATTCAGCAAGAGAAAAGAAAACCTTTTAAATAATTCAGAGTGATTCCATTTAAACGTCGCAAGACTAATTCAAGATATTTTAAACTGATAGAAATTGAATATATATTTTTATTGAGGTAGTAGATCAGAAAAGTCTAGTGTTGCCCAGCATATTACAGAAACAGGTCTTGGCAAATCAGCAGATAATCTTAGGTTAGTGAGACAAATCCTTAATCTGAGAGAATTCCATAGTTTTGAGAGTATTTATATTCATGGGATTAAGGACAAAGTTATTAATTCGGATAAAGGACCCATCCTACATGTTAGTTTATACGAACTCTTAGAGTAAATTGTATGGGAAGTGTACACAAAATTATAACGAATTTAATATTCTTAATTGTGGTGTTATTGATTTAAGTAATTCATGTTTATCCGTAATATGCTAATCACATAGTCGTATTGGTTTATGCTAGTAATGTCCATAATCCACAATATATTACCTAGCACGTGTCTTTTGTTGTAACAATATTTGCCCATTGTAATAAATTTGGCCTGTCGATGGTAAAATTATATTGAAACGAAAGAGAAAAATGCTACTGAGCTGCGAAAACTCCAAGATGGGGTGGATTTAAAATAAAAAGAAGTTTCTACAAATATCTTCGAAACCGCCATCTTAAATTTGTTTTTAACATCACATATAAGTGTCTCTAATTAAACCAATTGACTTTCGTAAGAAACAAATTTTTCATATCATTCATTCTATGATTCTGAAAATATTTTACTTTAAATATGAGTTTCTAACTTCTCCTGTTCCTTATGCTCTACTGGATAACTAAACTATTATTATTAACTATCATCTATATCAGTCAAAAATATATTCATTATTATTGTTATAATTTTGCCTATCTGAGAGAAGATGTCGAAATCTAGAAAAAATTGTCTAAATTTATGGGTGTATTAGTTCTTGGATGTATTAATGTCTTGGGACTTATTGATATATCAAATAAGTCCATAAGAAATGATCCAATGGTATTAATTCAAAGTAAACAGGTTAGCCATTCTATTCATGATGCACCTTCATTATTTCTCTTCATCGTTTCTCTTAGGCCTCTTTCAGACGCTCTGATTTTTGAACGGACCGTTTCTTAAAAACAAATTGATGCAAGTGGACATGTTCAGATGTGTTTCAGTTTTCAACGGTCCGTCACACATTCCATCAGTATAATTTTACTAGTAGCCTTCGAGACGTGACGATTCGTTTTAGGGATTTATTATCGGTTGATAGTTTATTAGTAAGCAAAATATACATTGTTTGCTACTATAAGACAGATATTACTAAAAATGGTTGATATGGAAATAATAAATACGATACAGGAGAAATCAGTATTATGGGATAAAAGTTTTGACTTATATAAAGATAGGAATGGGACAAGGACGGCCTGGAGAGAAATATGTGTAGCCCCTACTGAAAATTTTGAAGAATTAAATGAAAAAGAAAGAAGCCATTTTGGTAATTTCAAATTATTTAATGATTAGATCTTGCCAAGACATTTGCCAATGTACAGAACCTACATCGCTTATAGAATAATTTGTAAATTAGTTTCGTATGTCCTTTGCCGATTTTCCTCCTCGTATGCCATGTCCAGCAGGTTGCATATCGGCGAACCCTGTTACATCGAAAAGGTCCTCAAGATTGTAGCTATCCTTTTCTGGCACATAATTTTGCAAAATGCAGCATGCTTTTACCATATTTACTGTAAGTTCTATAGATACGTTTAAGGAACGATGAATACCCTCCATTTATTAGAAAATATGCACAAGGCGCACTCAACATTTCTTTTAGCGTGGCTTAGTCTATAGTTGAATATCCTTTTTTCAACACCTAGTTGCGTCCCACCAAATGGTCGAAGTAGATGACTTGTTAACGCAAATGTTTCATCTCCTACCAGCACATATGGGAATGGTTCGGTCGCCCTAACTGGAGATGTTGAATTTGGAATATTCAGTGATGATTGTTGCATTAGCTGCTAAAAGCAAGTCTGCTTGAAAATCGTAGAATCACAATTTTTACTATATGCCCCGATATCAGCATAAGTAAGTCGATAGTCAACATCTGCTATCGCTGATAATACAATGGAATAATAGTCCTTATAATTAAAATACATAGATCCACTATTTTTTTGGTTTTATTAGTCTAATATGTTTCCCATACAGTTAGCAAAATTGCATTTTTTCTTCAAACGTTTTTGCAATCGATCTCCACCGCTTCTCATTTGGAAAAGACATAAATTCCTCTTTCAAATTTTTCCATATACTGGAACAAACATGATTAACGATGTTACTAACAGTGGAAACACCCAATCGGTAAGAATAATGAAGATCGGTAAACGAACATGTCAAAATTTTAAAGACGTTTGCATTGAAGTTCACGCACTAGGTTCATCAATTTCAAAATTAATTTAGAATTCTTTTTATATATTTTAGTTTAACTCTTTTTCAGGAAAATCAATTACTTATTCTCAAATGTGACAATTGAGTAAGATCTCACAAAAGGCTGTAAGAAGGAAAACGATCTGACACTGGAAGATCCAAAATACCAAGTAAATATATTTTCTACGATCAACTGCTTTTTTAAAGCAAAATTTATGATAACAATGACATGCTCAAATCTGGAATCAAATTTAACAACACCGTCAGATGCACCAAGCGTAGAAGATATGCACGCAGAGGGGCAGCCATCTACATCTCGAGATTCGGGATCTTTTCCCGTGCTATCTCAAAGTACTAATAAAAAAAAGTCACAACATCAGCAGAAAAAAGGAAGAAAGACGAGTTTGAAGCTAAATTACTGGAAGCTGTAGAACAATGCACTGAAGCCCCCAAAGAAAATAGCAACCCCCACGTATTTCTAGGAAGAAATAAATTGTTAAATCTTACTTCAGTTTATATTAACAGCTAAGTCGAGCCTTAGTCGAACTGGATCTCTTTTTCGTATTTTGTTGTGCAATACTGCATCTAAATCGTCACAAGTAGAAACTGACATTCGAAAATATTTAAAAAAATATATTTTCGTCTTTGCGTATTCAGGGTAGAGAGTTCTAAATACACCCACTTCATTCCTTTGTGCATTTAATGGATAATGTTTTATAACGGTTTTCCTTCTGTCTTCGACGGCGATGTACCAAATATAGAATTATTAATGTCCTCACTTTTGGGTCCATCGTGCAATCGATGAAGTACACAAGTCGAGCGCTAAATTGGAATTGAATAATCGGAGCGTCTGAAAGAGGCCTTAGGATTCAAATAAAAATTATTTCTTTTTAATGAAGTTTTGGGCATGTTACCTACCGCCTAATAGGCACGATTAGTAATTAGGTAGGATCCGGATCGTACGTATATCCATTAACGCGTTGACACGTTCGCTTTAGCAATTGATAAATCAGCCACTGCTCACGCTTGCCCTCGTCCCGTACCGGTATCAGCGCGATAATCAGTGACGAGTCCCGTTAAAAGCGATATAAATTCCGGTTAGCACGGCCAGATAACGCAATTACTCTCGTTCGCCGTCTCTGTCCGCACCTGGCTCGCGTCCCGTCCATACCTGCCTCGGCGCGCCGGAGGGCTAGTAAATATTGTCTAGTTTGCACTGGCGCCCAGCGCCGCAGAATAATATTAACGGCAACAGCAAGACCGATCCAGTTATACGGCTAACGCCCGTGGTCACCGCAGCGACGCCGATAGTTCCGAGACATCCTCCCTGGGCTAGCCCGGGTGCATTGTTATACTGTAACCGACTTAATCTGTTTTCAGTATTCGCTTATAACGTGGACGCGCGATGATATCGACTTTACTTGATAATACGATTAGTTTCATCCCAAAGCAGGGCACTCTAGATATATGTACTTATACCTTGTTGTTATTCGAAGCGCGAAATATCGCGACGTATTAAAATGGTAACATAATACTCATATAAAGTATATATCTATACATGAGTATGCAATAAATTGTATGGTTTTAATCGTATAATCACATTACAGGAGAGAATACGTACATATGTGCCCATTTGAGTATTGTATAGTTGTGTATAACGTTAAAACAAATTCTCGCTGTTTATCATTCGATAATATAATCTATATACATATATAATACAATATAATACATGTACGTTTGTGTAGGTATACAGTTTGTTAGGGGCATGTATTGTCAAGTTTATGTACTGTTACTGTACTGTAATTAAAACAGTCAGAAATAGCATGCTATATATTTATTTAAAATTATCATGAAATAATTATTCCTATGCTGTATCCCAAATAAAATTTAAAGTTCTAATAGCATTTAGGTTGATATTTAGATATATTAACCTGAAATTGCACTCCGCATACATCATAGATAGATATTTTGTAAACAATTCATCTGTCGCCACGTTATTCTACACACTATACATCTGCGTATTATATGTTTGTATTAGAGTTTTTTCAAGTTTGGCTGACAATAAATGCCCTTAACGTACTGTATACAGGTATGTATATTGGTCAAGCGATCCGCAATTAATTTCAATTTAATAAATATTAATAAAGCCTACCTATATCGGCTGCCAATATTATGCAAATAAATATATTGGTAAATACAATAATAATAGTAATAGTGTCTATAGAATAATAACACATTATTGATTAGTAATTTTATACGGAAGTACAATAAGTAAATATACACTAAATATGCATTTTAGTCGAACATGCATTTTTTTGATTTCAGTAGCATCTGTGGCTTTTCTATACAAAGCACAGTTACCAAGTACCGGATATCTAAAGAGAATTGTAAAACGTATCTATATAGGTAATACGATATGGTGGCTTAAAATAAATTTAAAATAAAAGTTACCACCTAACATGTGAACTATGAACTATGTATTTCGGCCACTAATAACAATGTTATTGGTGGCGCTCTATGAGGTGTATTGCTCTAGAAGTGCTACGTCTGACATACGGCAACTTAGTATTCAGAGTTCTTTACTCAACAAGGTGGTAAGGGGTACTTTTATTTTAAACGTATCTATATATATATAAATTTATAAATAAATTTCTATATATTTGAGGAACAACAATTTACATATTGGCCATCAGTACAGCAATGTGAGTGTATCTCACGGAGGTCCATTAAGCTCCCTTCTATTTAACCTACACACTGAAGCTGAACTGGAAGACCCAACGGAAGGAGTGGAGAGTCTATGATGATACAGTTTTGGAGGGTAGAAGCGAGAAGAATGCTGCTATGGTAAGATCACTAAATATAACTTTAGTCAATTTAAAAGAATGCGTTAACGTTTATATAATTCTTACTCGAAGCTCCAAAAGCTCAACTGTTTTGTTTTGGAAAAGAATTTCTTTTGAACAGCATCCGCCTAACATAATATTCAATAATAAAATCACTCCTTGGAAATCTACAGTAAATTATGCATTTTGAGTTGAAAGCTGCTCACATTATTAAAGACGAGGGAATGCGTGGAATTAATATTTTAAAATGCCTTACTGGAGAATACTCAGCCATACCCAGAGAAACGTTCAGTGTAGGTTCGCAAAACACAAACATCAACATGATAAACAATGCGACGGTCAAAACAAGAATTTTAAATCTTAACATAGAGGGTCTGGTAAAAAAGATTTATGCATGGATGGAATTGGAACAGCTGGGCATAAATATAGTCTGCTTGACAGAATACTTTTTGGACCTAGAAACATTGAGATATGTAAAACTTTACTGAACTCAAATCTACCATTTGATTCTACACAAAATAATTGTTATGGCGAGAAACGATATGGAGATATTTTAATATTCACGATGGAAAGAGGCATTATTGTAGCTGTTGAATCCACTAAAAGGGATACGGTTGTAGTTTCTGTATACTTGCCTCCACTGGGAAATATACAGGGGCGTTTACTAAACATACAGCAAAAAAACAAGGAGTGATTATTCTGGTTGTTGTGAGAAAATTTTTTCGTTTGACGATATTCAGAAAGGCATTTTATTTCGAAAATACATTGCGACGAAGGTTTCCCGACAAAATTTTATTTATTACTTAATATTGCATGTAAAGCTTCTTAATCTTTAAGAATTGTTGAAAATGAGTATCACCAGTTAGGATGCATGATTCTATTATTCCCCTCATTGAATGCTAGTCTAGTAAAATCACCTGGATCACCGTGCTTGCTTCCAGTTTTAGCGTGTTTTCTCTGATCCGTCTCATGGCCTTTAAGTGTGTTTGTTTCTGCAAGACGTCGATGGATATTTTGGAGCATTTTTCTCTCAGGAACATGACGATTTGGAAATCATTCAATGCACAACCGCCTAGTTAGCAACGAATTTCCATTTGTAAGTCCGTATATAAAATGGATGTCAGTCATCTCGACATTTGTATAGTCGGTCATTCATGATACAAATTTTTACTAACAAAACATTAACATTAAAAAAAGTAATTAAAGGCGCAATCAAATTTCACAACTGTCAAACCGAGAAAATAACAAGTCAAGAGAAGCATTCAATAGCGTATGACATCGCCATATTACCTGATGTGAGTTCAGAAAACAGCTGTTTTTAGTAATCCGAATGTTGTGTCGTTTTGTTGAAAAACTTTTATTACCCAGTATCTTCGAAACAAAGTCGCCTTCCGAAAATCATTAAAGAACAAAATGATTTTATAATAAACAAAATAACTACACCCTGATCAATTTTTGACGTATATTTAGTAAGCACCCGGTAGATATGTTTACAGTGAAATTAAAAGAACTCAAGAAAAGACATTTATAGAAGAATATTTATTGCATGGTACTTCAACATAAATTTTCAAGATGTCTCCAGAAACACAAAGATAAAACATATTCTAAGTTTACATAATCTAAAGCAAGTTCTCCACAAATTTTCAAGAGTTACAGACACGCGCTGCTCGTTAATGGATAACATCTTCGAATGTTGACTCTCCCGATATTACTGAGGATACTGTCAGTTACGTCTCCAAAATTCAAACGCCTTTAGCAAAAATTGTTAGACGGTATAATTTAATACTTTGCTTATTTACTGTAGAATTATACTTACCGCATTCAATGCCCGTACCCTACGTGTTTTGGATAACTTAAAACGTTTCCAATTCACGTTTCTTTAGCGTCCTCTATCAGGTATCATGTAAGTATCGAAATAGTCGCCGTAATTAACAATTAACCGTAATTCCACCGTTATTAGACTTTCGCAATTAATACCAATTCTCTCTGGGGTATTATTTATATGTATCTGCATGTATTCATATCGGATACAGTTGTAGATATTCTCGATATATTGGAATCTATGCGCATATACATAAGTAATATATAAGAGAATAACAATTCAGTAACAATCCTAGCGGTAAATTAAGCGTAATTTATAATCATCCTTGATACAAATAGCGTGCTTGAGAAATTCTATAAATATAAATAATATCGCAAACATACAAAACGAAATGTAAATACTAGAATAATAAAAAGAAATAAATACTTTCATTAAATATGCTATTACAGCGTAAGTGAATACATATAAGTGAACTTCAAGTCAATAAATAAAGCATTTGAGGGGGCATAACAATATGTAATACAGTATATATTGTATGTATGACAAATGTGTATTGTTAAGGTTCCTTTAGTATTTATGAGGCTTCTGTTTTTTTGAAGGGGTCTTTTTAATTTAGAAAAAAACCCCTACGGTAGACATATGATACATACATGAAGTAATACAACATTTCCGCATATTTCGCAAGTATACAAGGGCGGCCAAAGAAATAATCTCTAGGTATTAGCAGTATTTTATAACAGTGGTACTTATAACACATAAATATCTGTGATCATATATTGTAACACCTTCTTATTATCCCTGGTAATATTTGTAAATTACCCCACCTTATGGTAGCCAAAATTCTAATCATCCTTTTGTAATAAATAGCTAATGAGCAGATAAATTTTTTTATTCAACTAACTTACTCTTTGTATCTCAAGGTCTAGGGTTCCTCTGTATGTTGGCACTAATAACCAATAGTGTATTCTATGTAAAAAATTTATTGTAAATAAGTTGTCAAAATATCAATCATCCGATAACACTAGCTACAGACAAACAAATTAACCTAATTTAAGGCTAACCCAAATCTATTAAAATCATTGAGAGAAACTGCTGATATGTCAGATATCTGTCTATCATCTACGTCGTTTATAGTCTTGAATCCTTCTCTTGCTGTATGTCACCTTAGAAAATTGCTCAAGCCAAGGATCAGCTTGTTATTGCTAGAGTTGCTCAATTTGCGCCAATGAGCAGTGGCGGGCGCATAAAATTTTACACATAAAATCAATGGCCAGAAGTAAATTATTCCGTGAAATCACAAACTGAATAACATCTGATTAAATCTGCAACATTAGATATGCCTCCATAGTTGTTTCAGCAAACGGCGCGTCGTGCAAAGGCGCACCTTGTGGTGTCGGAAAAATTCGATTCGATTAACTTTTTCTTTGATCGCGAATGACTCGAGAACGGTTAGAGGTGGAATGGCGACATTTCGATTCGTCGTCGAAAGACGCTCATTTTGGTATATAATACATGGGGGTTATCTTTATCCTTGGCTCGGAAAATTCGATGTTATTGTAAAAACTTGGAAAATGAACTATTTTTTTCACACATTTTTGCCAATATCTCGGCTACGGTTAGAGGTATCGGAATTCCACGGGTCGATCCGCCATGGAAAGACGCTTCTTTTTGGTGTATAATGTGTCGCGGTTATCTTTACCCTATCGTTCGATAAGTCGATTTTAATGTTCAGAAAAAATTGACCAAAATTAAGAATTTTTAAAATATTTTTGCCAATATCTCGGTAACGGTTAGAGCTATCGGAATTCGGTTTCAACGGGTCTATGCGTCGTGGAAAGACGCTTATTTTGGTATAAAATATGTCGCGGTTATCTTTATCTTATCGTTATTCGAAAAATGCGACAATCGAGGAAATTTTAAGGAACACGTGTAAGCGGCAATCGAGGAACCTTTGAAGGAGCATAGAGGCCGAACCAGAGGGTATGGAGAGCTGAAATTTTCAGGGTGCTCTGAGCATATATAGCGAACTATACCTACTAAGTTTCACACTATTCGGCTGTCCAGAACTTTAGTGTTCAAAAATTAACCATTTTGCCCAAGATTACACCTAGAGACACGCCAGACAATATACGATTGTCATGTGAAATGAAACTATTATAATATACGTAGCGAATTCCGTGTCTAAAAGTTTGATGATGCAGAAAATTCAAAAGGATTAGGCTCAAGAAAGGGCAGTATTGAATGATTTGTAGTATCAAAAGCCTGTGATATGTCCATGGAGATTGCATCCGGCTGACCACGGTAATCACACAGTCCCTAGTATATTGAGCAAAGCACGCCAGGTTCGTCACAGTAGAGCGGCCTGATATAAATCTATGTCGTATAGGTAACAAGTACATTCCAGAACACAACTGTAGACAAAATTACGTGCGACTTGGTGACTAGAAATTGGGCGGTAACGACTAAGCTGGCTTTTATCTCCAGATTTAAATACAGGTTAATAGTAATACATAATATGATTGCAGGTAAATACAAGCATTGTAAGAGTAAGATTCTTACTCATCATGGGATAGGTTGCAAACGAATGTTCCAGTAATTAATGATCTCAACATTTAATGTGAACCGCCTGTATATTTGCCTACATATACACTCTTCCAGAATTAGTCTTACACGCAGATAGTTGCATCTTTGGTTTGAACTTTCGACTGAATATAAAGAGAACAAGACAAACAAAAAGCCAGTATCGTAACCGAGCATGCTGCAGCACTAGTGGTAAAGTCTCTACGGTTCTGAGACGACCCGTTAAACATCGTAGACGGGGAGGTTATAAAGCTTAAAAATGCCGAGGAATATTATGAATGCGCAGCCGAAGTTTTAAACTCCCATCTTTTATATTTATACGGTTTTCAGTCTTCCGAACTTTGCACGTCCCTAATTAAATCAAAACTCGCTCGAATTCCCGCTTTCTTCCTGTGCCGCTCGCGCCGGGAGAATAAAACTTGTATTAAATTCAGTAAAACGATGATGCTCTTCGATTTTATGACTTACAGATTTTTCACTCCCTCGAGCTGGAGTGGCGAGCGTAATATTTAAGGAGCTAAACAAGGAGCAATAAGGACGGG
Source organism: Osmoderma eremita (assembly GCA_031763485.1). Lineage (NCBI taxonomy): Eukaryota > Metazoa > Arthropoda > Insecta > Coleoptera > Scarabaeidae > Osmoderma > Osmoderma eremita. Next base: position 139,491 of record JARFOC010000662.1, read on the forward strand.
GAGGAGTTTAGTTTATTTCCCGAAGGGAATACAATATAATTGGGGTTACATATTTAAAACTGCCAAATATATACATACTATACAAAGAAAATTTTGATAAGTTAATAGAAATTTAGTTTTATCTATTCAGGCGGAGGGGGAATATAAATTTTGACGGGGGCAGTTTGACCCAAAATATACAGAATAGTTATAATGAACATGGGTCAGCTAGTCTACGAAGGATTATTACTTGTTGTAGCATTTGTGCTCTTTTCGCGCTTGCCTTTTTTATTTAAGTTAAAAATACCCCTTACCACCTTGTTGAGTAAAGAACTCTGTATACGTATTTCGGCAACTAAGTTGCCATCCTCAGCAGAAAACCATAAAGGAAAGAATAATGTCAGGCGTAGCACTCCGAGAACAATCCTGCTCTTAGACTGCCACTATCATATGTTGCTAGTGCGTAAAGAACTCTGTATACGTACTTCGGCAACTAAGTTGCCATCCTCAGCAGAAAACCACAAAGGAAAAAAATAAAAGGATTGTTCTCGGAGTGCTACGCCTGACATTATTTTTTTCCTTTGTGGTTTTCTGCGTATACAGAGATCTTTACCCAACAAGGTGGTAAGGCGTATTTTTAACTTAAATTTATTTTAAGCTACCGTATCCTATACCTAACCTACGCCTTTTTTATTGGCAAAAACTTGCAGCTTGTAGTTGACATTCATTGGTTACACATTTGGTTCTCGCTATGTCTATTTACTCTAACACGAATTAGTCGACATGTATTTCATGCATGGCCGTGCTAATGGGAATGCCAGATAAGTACTATGGTTTTATTTCGACGGTCATCTGAATCGTCAGATCTCTTCAGCTCGGGTTTATGGAAGACTGCAACATAGATTGCGTGATACCGGTGTATTTAGCAAAACAGTTCCCTGATTCCGGGAGACCAAAGTTATTGTGCTCCACTGAGGCACCAGAGGTAATTTTAACACGGGTAGAGTAGAATCCGGATACAAGTTAAGCGGAGAATATCAGCCGAAATAGGTATCAGCGCTCCTCTTGTCTTCCACTATCAGCAGCTTTACCCGTACCATGTACAACGGGTGAGGCCCTCCACCCGAAGATTTATCTTATCATTAGGCATAACTGGTTTCTTGCTGCTGGCTTCTACGCAATGATGCCGAGGACCCCGATTTTGTTGCAAATACTCTTTTTGCTGATGAGACCGGGTTTACACGAAATTCACTTTCTAATTTTCACAATACGCATGTGTGGGTCGACGAAAATGCTTCTGCTCGACTATGATACGATGTGTCCATAACTATAACAGCATTGTCAGGTAATTTTGGAACAAATTGTCAAACCATTTTTCAAAAACTGCCGCATTCATCTCCTCATGATAGTCTCCAGTTTTCGTACTTCCGAAGAGCAAAAATCCCCCTTCAGCAAAGCCATGTTCAGATCCAGCATGTAAAACAACAAGCCTCTTCCCCTTCCAGACGGGTTTCTTAATCCTGTAGACACCCCTTCGACGAATGCCTGACGTCAGTTTTCTACACCATCTTCTATCCAGATTTTTGCTTCAATATCCATATTAAGAACGGGAACGTATATGTATCAGAACGCTAGTTTAAAAACAGACTATAGATCGGGTCGTTTTACCAAACCAATTTATAGCCGCTGCTAACCTGAACTTTATGCAGAACACACTGTGTGATTATTTAGACGACGCAACATTCCTTTAAACCAAAGGCAACAAATGTGATTCCAACATGATGGTGCTTCGATGCATCTTTGATTGCCGTTAGAAAGGATTTTCACGGAACTTTTGGATGAAGACGGGAAGGAAGAGACTTGTATCATGGCCTGCAAAATCGCCCGATTTGAAGCACCCTCGGTTTCTTAATTTGGGAATATTTGAGATCTTTAGTGTACGCTACGTCTAAATCACCTCAAGGACCTTTAGCAACGGATACATCAAGGATGCCACCGAACTCGAGCCAGAGATTCGGCAGATATTCCTTGGCTGGCTTGAAATGGAGGAAGGACACTTCGAACGTATCATTTGACTTTTTGTCTATATTGTTTGTTCACAAGTTACATTGTTTTTTGTACATAATAGAAAAAATGGTGAAAACGCAAAATGTTTTGTCTCCCCGAAACCGTCCATTTTGCGGGCTCATGTTCATCCTGCATATTCTAGACCATACTATCCCCCTCCAAAGTTTGTGAATTTTTTTTTAACACCCTGTATATGTAATGTAACTTCAGTAAGTTATGGTGCTTTGTGCTTAACGTTCATTTTAATTGTTTGGCTAAAGAGAGGGTGAGAGAGATCCTAGGAGAGCGATAAACTTAATGACTCTTAAAATATATTAAGTTATAGACGGCGATGGAGAGTGCGAGAGCATTTAGCTAGCTGCAAAGCTTCGATAATGCCGGTTGTAAGACGTTTTTATAGGCCATCAATTTTACAACAACCTTTTCAAATGTCCTTAAATGAAAATCTCTCCGGCAGTTTACGACCGCATATCAATTTCCTAACGTTAATGGTCGCATCAAACGTGATTATTCATTTATGAATTTTGAAGCCAACTCTATTCTACTGCACGGCCGTAAAATGGACATATAAAACAGCAAAGCAAGTGCCCACAAGTAATATGTATTGCGGGAAACAATAGATACCCGTAATTGAGGTAAATATTTATGAATTAGTCATTCATGCAATATTTTTTATTTTTACTATGTTTTATTCATGGGATTCCGGTAACCACCAACCAGTCTTTTGCCGCCGGGGCGTGAGTATGATTTTCAATTTTTGCCGTTTAAACTTTTTAAATATTTTCAGAATTACGTGAGGGAGTTCCACAAGGCGTAGTTTGTAAATGACGAAATCCTCACGAATCAGCCTGTATAATATTTTTTTGGGAATAAATAGAGGAATAGCTTCAAATCTAAATACCCTTAATATAATTTACGATACCAAGTGCTTTGTTGTTGATCATTGCAACGACTTAAGTGATATTTTACCTTACTGGACATGTTAATAAGTTAGTTTCGCTATTGCGTTTAGGTGTCAAGCGAATTATTTCAGATCGTAAATAGAGACCCTATCTACCTCATCGTATCTAAATATATGTGTGCTACGTGGAGACAGGCGTTTCTAACACATATAATTAAAACGGGCGCTCTGCGTTTACCATACACAGAATTCGCATTGTACACATTTCATTCATTCCCTTACACAAACATATACATACATAATATAGTGTATGTGTGCAGATACGTATGCTCATTCATCATCCGTCGATGATATAAACATGGATATTGGATTGGTGCCAATATCATCCGAATTATACGTCCCGGTGCTTTCGTATTCTGCCCTATCAAACATAGATAGGGTATAAACGTGCACCCCGTTGGGAGAATGTAATAAATTATAAATAAGTATGTTTAGTGAGGGAATACATTTATAAAATACGTCATCGTTATTCTTCTGTATTCGGATATTTTAACAGGTACCTACATCAAATATATGTTGGTATTAAATTTAAAATAAGAAATATGTACATATCTGCATTTCGCTGAATTTATTCCGGCGAGATATCAGAAGATAAAATAACTTTTAATAAATCAGGAGATAAAAAAAAATATCTATCTCTTTTTGTTAAGTCTGAGTCGATTCTTGACAATGTAGCTGTTAATATAAGTACACATTAATTACAGTAAAAAGCATTGGATAACTCCTAAAGTTCTCAAAATTCTACGAAAGGAAAGTGAATATGATTAACTCAAAACCATAAGTATTATTTTTTTAGGTTAAGCAAGCATATTCCAATAGGGAGCACACAAGATTACCGTACAGTACCTGCCCATTGCAAAAAGAGTGTTCCAACTACTTTTTGGACCATATGCAGCACAGTAAATCGTCTCAACCTCCGAATGCAACCGTGTATCAAATTCTCATAAGCTCTGTACTGCATTCGTACAGAGCTTATGAGAATTTGATACACGGTTGCCAAATCGTCGAATCAGCTGTACATTATTACTTCCGGTTCCATTATTTGGGTTTCTTACAGTTAAAATGCATATTTTGAGAAAAACAGTGAAATATAAAAAAACATAATTTTTTTATCTAAGAATCGGTGAAAATGCCCCTAATTTTATTTATTATTGGTCAACATTAACGTAATTTACATTTCGAACATTTAATTAGGAATTGGAATATTATAGAATTTATTAAATTTTAAGTAAAATATATAATCCTTTAACAAATAATAGTTTCCACTTTTGTTGTAACAAAAATAGCCGGAAACATACAAATCCCCATATAATACAATAATATTTACGAATGGAATAGCGATTATACACATATATGTCTTGTTTCAACTTTCAGTCGGTCGATGAACCAGTTTGATCTTCAGATGATGACGAATCTGTTACATGAATGATAAATTTTTCAATGTCATCGTTTGATGTAATTTTGCCATCGAATTAATTCCTCCATATCTTTCACATCCCATTGAAATGGAATAGGCACAAGTTAAAAATTGCATAAAAATGAATAATAGCATATTTACTATTATTCATTTTTATGCAATTTTTAACTTGTGCCTATTCCATTTCAATGGGATTTAACTCGCAGTGGTAAGGTGGTAATCGAAGAACTTCATGACCTTTTTCTTTTGCAAGTTCGTCAATCCTGCTTTTATGATACTGCGGTTTAATTTGTGACACACAAAACAGCAAGTCCCTATGTTTGGGAAGGGAGAAATCAGTTCCGTAGTGGGATCGATTACAGGTTTTAGGAGGCGGTAAAAGTGTATCGCAGCCTTAATAAAAATATTTTATGTCCGCGCAAGCAATTCTAAACTCCCCGGACGCGACGTCGAAGACGCTAAAAGGATTAAACGATGCAGTAAGTTGTAGAGGGCGACATTCGTGACGGAAAAATTCGTTCCACCTAAGTTGCACGAGAACGACAAGGTACGAAAACGACCTCGAACCAGATCTCTCGAAATACTTAATGTGCAAAATAATTAGGCACATGTTTTGGGGGCTAGTACACGATAAACGAAGTAAGAAAAAGCTCGCGACGGACAAGGGAAGGGGGGACGAGATTCATAAATTCCGCTGGGGGCGGAGAGCGGTAATTAATATTTGAAATTGCCGTGGAATTTCAAAATTTCGACCAAAACGTAATTTGTGGTTTTTGCCGAGCACGAATCCGACAACGTTGACAACGGGAAGAAGTAATTCTTGCCGCAACAGCGACCGCCTCCGCCTCGCGCAACCCCCTGCCAGTGTTACGCTCTTGCCGTCCCATTTATTCCAGATTACGTAGTGGTAGGTACGCAAAATACACGGGGCGATAAAATTCGCCTTAACGTCGGTCGTTCCGTGTTCGGGTAAACTTTCTTGCGAGGGCACTCAGTTCTCCGTGAAAATTATCTTTCGAATAATAATATTACATTAGAGACTATGACTGTCATATCTAATACCTACTAATCGTAAGTCTACAATGTAACAAAGTTATTGAAATTATAAAACTGCTTAACAAGATTTTTGTACCAAGCACAAAAATGCCTGATTCCCATATACTTTTGCATGCTAAAATCAATTATGTTTTCAGAATTTCTCCATCAACCTTAGTTTTTATGTTCCAATATATTCGCTTATCCACCTAAAATATGCATGCATAGCTATGTAGTAATGTTTGAACATGGCTTGACGTGTTAAGGCCTGTATTTCCCATTCCTAGACAGCATCTCTTGTTATTTCAGTTGTCGGATAGAGTTCGGTGAATGAACATATACGCTGACGTTTTTAACGTTATAAAGAGTGTTGCGTTGTGGTGCGTTCAAGTTATTGTAGTGAAACCGCAAACATTTGATCACCTGTAAAAATGCCAAGGAAATGTGTAAACCACCTGAACTCTTTTTGCTACATTTGGAATTGACATTTAAATATCAAAAATGGCCTTTCACACCTCTCCTTAAAAAAGTGCAATGAGTAGTATTTCAAGTGTAAAGTAGGTGATGTAGACAAAAGCTGGGCTCCCCATATTTGCTGTGTTACGTGTGTCAGACTTCTTACAGCTTGGGCAAAAGGTAAACGACATATGCCTTCTGCTATTCCTATGATTTGGAGGGAACCATCAGATCATATTACTGATTGCTATTTTTGTCTAACAAATATACGTGGTATGACTTCTAAATCCAAACATACTGTAAAATATCCTAATATTCCATCTGCACTGAGACCAGTACCTCACAGTCCGGAATTACCTGTGCCTAAACCTCCACAAAACATGGCACTAAGCGACGATGAAAGTGCCGATGATACCAAGGCAAATGGAGCCCTGCTATGTTGGCAGACTATTACTGGACGCTGAAGAGAGATGTTTCTGATGCAAAGTACAGCCGAAAGTCATATATCAGCACATTCTCCAAGTAAATATATCACTTTGTACGTCATTTTTTCATGATTTATACACATACTATAATAAATACTTTCACAAAATTTGCTTTGTCACTCTGAAACCCTGCCTGATAGAAAAATTCTGGAAACAGATATGAAATAAGTGTAAAAAGTACTACTAAGTTCACCCACTTTACCTCGTGGGGCATAATGAATTTGAATTTTTTTGTCGTCGCTCTTATGGGGTGATTTCAATACACAGGAACAATGAAAGAACACACTTTAAGGGACGAATTTAATTGGGTTATAGAGCACGTTACAGTAATAAAAATATAACAAAGGACTAGAACGCTTAGTAAATCTACAAAGATGAGAAACTAGGCAACAATAATTAAAGCAATAGTAACATACGCATTAGAAACAGCAAATTTGACGCACAAGGAAGACCAAAAACTAAGAGTCTTTGAGAGAAGATTTATCAGAAATGTAATAGGATCCAAAAGGGTGAACGAGAATGAATACAGACAGCAACAGAGACAAGACAAAGGGGAAGACCCAAACTAACATGGGAACATCAAGTAGAAACCGATATACAATTAATGAAAGTAAAACACTGGAGAAGAGTAATCATGGACGGGAAAGAGTGGAAAAAATAACATGCTGAAGTAATAGAAGAAAATGTAGTCTTATGCATCAGGATAGGAAGAGTTCACAGAAAAACAGCTGCAGCTTCGCTAGAAAGGTATAGCTTGTATAATTGCATAAATATTAAAACGTAAATATGAAATATGTTGTTTGGATCCTAACGCAAAGACTTGATACTGCGGCCTTGAGGCCTCTTGTTTCACTTCATATTAGGTTGTGTAAATGTGTATTGTACGTTTCTGAAGTGTTTTGTTATATATTTATGTTAATGATTTAAAATAAATAAAAATAATATGGGTACCATGTTAACTAGTGGTAAAGATAAGATACCAATACTAGAAAGATCGGGAGTTTACCAAATTAAATATAAAAATTGTGAGGCTATTTATATTCAACAAAGTGGCAGAAACATAATAGCTAGATTAAACGAACATAAAAAATCTATTGTACAAAATACAAAAACCATGGGTTTCTCAGAACATTGTATAAACCATAACTACTTTCCCGATATAGATAGCTGCAAATTTCTTTATAATATAAACAAAAGTAAAAAACTAGATCATTTAGAAATTGTAGAAGAAAGCAACAGCTAGAGAAACAAACATAACAAATACACAAACTGACTACATAAACAGACCAATAATAGACATTGTGACCAAAATAACTATATGACTTAATAAAAACTACCTGGTAGAAATAGTGTGTATAGGCACGAAAAGTCAAACTTACATTCAGTTTAAAAACTCTTTGAAAATGGTTTAACAGATCGAAACATTTGTCGAGTGATTTATTAAATTTACTGAAACAAATCAAGTGTTTTATTTTATTTTAATACATACAGCTAATTTATAATGTTTCACCAAGAGCCTGCTGCTACATCCATCAACAATATATAATAAATATCAAATAATAGGTGAATAATAGAAACATATTGCTAATAAATAAGCGGCGGTGGACGACTTGGCTAAGAAATGATCAAGGGTATAAGGGCTATTTTTGCAGCTAAATATTTGCAAAGCTTCAGAAGTTGGAAAGACCCAGATATGTAGAAAATCACGGATTCATATTTTTTTCGGACAGGCAGCAGTTGTTTATATGTATCGCATGATAATTAGTCGATATTTGAGTTTGTGATATTTGATGAAGTGGCATACTGTATTTATTTGTAAATCTGGTGTTACGACTATGGAAATCCCTATTTCTTGCATACTTGAGCTCATTCACATGCATATATTAGGCGCTGCATGTAAAATTAATACATATTTGGTTTTGAGAGAACAAGGGCTTGTGTGATGATGTGCTAGATCACTAATACGCAGTATCGGGCAATCCACACCACACAAATTGATTTAATAAAATTCGGGACATATGTTTCAAGACCACGTCGGCTCTGATTGTCAACCAATTACCGGACGTGCTCTTGAAACATATGTCCCGAATTTTATTAAATCAATTTGTGTGGTGTGGATTGCCCGATACTGCGTATTAGTGATACCAGCCCACAGTCCTTGCAATTCTTTCACGGATGTGCTAGATGTTGTGCACAATCCTCTTGCAGCGGCTTTTTGTTTGATGGCTACGGTTTGCGTTTCGGGTGAATGTCCCCACAGTAAAATTCCGTTCGTCACTCTACTGTGGAATAGAATATATCAAGCCGATTTTGGAGCTGCAAACGTCGCTATGTTTAATAGCCTGCGTATTGTGCAAGCAGCTGGAGGAAGTTTACTGCGGAGCAGTTGAATGTGTTACTTGTCCAGTTAAATGTTTGCCCAAGAAGCATACACTTGATATTTCCACCAACGTCTTGGTAATATAACATTATTAGCCTTTTCTTTATGTATCAGTAACTTGTTTCCCCCAAACCATTCGCTTGTTTTTCCCACGACCATTTCATTATTGGTTATTAGTTCTTATCTGTTACTGCTCCTGGGAAAGATTGTAGTGTTATCAGCAAATAACCAAGTATTTAGAAATTAATTTAAGTTAAAAAATACCCCTTACCACCTTGTTGAGTAAAGAACTCTGAATACGCATTTCGGCAACTAAGTT
>JARFOC010000662.1:148689-167538 GCA_031763485.1 Osmoderma eremita
CTCAACAAGGTGGTAAGGGGTATTTTTTAACTTAAATTTATTTTAAGCCACCGTATCCTATACCTAACCTACATATTTAGAAATTACTAAATTACTTGGGATGTCATTTCTATGAATTAGAAACAGCAGTGGAAAACTCCTGCCGTAATTCTCCGTACCAATCGACGGTCTCCTGTGTTGCCTATTGTTAATTTTTTTCTTGTAAATTGATTTAATTGATTATGTAAACATTGATCAAATTGTGTATACACATATGGAACACATGCCGTCATACCTGCGACAATAATCTAGTTGGCCGCCGGAGATAATAGCGACTAGCGGAAAGAGGCGAGAGGAATGACCGTTGGTCGGCTGTCACGTCCAGTCGAATCGGTCCCTCGGAACGACAATCGTCGACCCCATAAAGATAACAACGTCGCGTGGACTTTGCCGAATAAAACTAACTACTCCATCGTACGTACGGACGTTATTGTAAACGCCGTGGGTAACCGTGCGTAAAATGAGACGTGACGAGTGACCCGTGACGACCAATTTTACAAATCGAACAGCTGACCCCCTGAAATGAGCGTCAATTGTTCGCTGTTATCGGTTGTTTTCATTGGTCAACACAAATGAAACTTCGTCCATGTACGTTTCGTACATATGTACCATACATTTATTACGGTGTATGTGTGCTTTCAAGGTATATATGTGTGTGTGAGGGTGACCGTCGCTTCACAAAGGCTTGATAACCCGCCTTTTAAATGATGCCGGTGCCCCGGTCTGCTTTGTGTCCGTTTAGTTAGAGTAAATTACCATCGTGGTGACGCACAAAAACCGCCACCGATTCTCAAAAGAAGTCTTTCCGTGTTCTGTGTTAAAACTTAAATATACATTATAGCACACATACACATGCGTGATACAAATTACACTACACACTAAATACGCACAAAAAATTTTTACTATACAAATGTTAGCGACTTTAAATAAATTCCAGGAATTTAGATCTTGAAACTTTTATGGTTATGCGAACCGTTGAAGCAGATATGCGACAAAACGTAAAGAGCGCCTTCTTAGAAACAAGGCGGAAAAAATACTCTTCTCTATGTATCTCCGCGCGTGTGTGTCCTGTAAATAACTGTTTATCGAACGTCCCATCTATTCGTCGTCGTAATAGTCACTGTAGGTTCCCTATCCTGTCATCAATACAACTGTATAGTACATGTTTATGGGGCGCTATCGCTTGTAATCTTCGAGTGAGTGCGTCGTATGTAACTTTTAGTATTAGGTAGAGATAAAAAAATAAACGCCTCCTCTTTGATGTGGTGGCCCTTCACGGTCGTAAAACTACTTCGGCAGTATCAACGACACGCGACGCTCACGCACCCGAAAGGGGTCCTTTGGAACGCGCACGTCCTTTGAAGCGCCACAAGATGTCGCCGTATAACATACGGGTTGTGACTTATGACTGTCGGGGTGACAACGCAAGTTTTCATGTGTTTCTCTTTACGATTCTCATAGACAACGTTTCCAAAATAAACGCGTTTATCTTGTAATCAGATATTTTCGTTATAAAATCAAATGATACTTATTATTGTGTGCTCGATTTAAAAGTTTTTCAATTAAATTTGTAATAATCTTTCTATAAATTACTTCGACATTTCCTGTTTATGGTATTTTTATCGCTTGTCGCACAGGATATACGCGTTTAGTTCCACCATTTCGTAGTTACTTCCTCCCTGAAGCTCGTATGTAGAACAACCATTTACTTTGCTTTTTGTTTTCTTTATTAAATTTACTCTAACTTAGAGTAATTCTCTATAAACATCAAAATTATGTGGATAGCGTCTATGTTCCTAACAGGTTCTTCCTTGGTGTAAGGTATTTTGATTCTTTCTTACGCTTAGTAGATGTTATGTAGATAATCGAGTTTTAATACCTAATTTCAAAATAGATACAATAAAACATTTACTTACATATAGGATATTAGCCAATTAACCATGCAACAACATAAAAGAGAAATCAACACATCATTAATAAAAATCATGAAAAGCGAAGGTCCTAGGTTGGCACCTGCAAGCACTCCGGATATTCAAAAAATCCACTGATTTCAGCCAATTAAAAAACACAAACTTTAATCGATTTTTTAAATGTGATGACATATGGTTTGCTAGATTAGAAGAAGAAACATAAAATGATAATTTATCAATAAGATGGCGTGATCTACAGTGTCAAAGATATGAGAAAAATCGGTATAGATAGTATCTCCTTGTCTATGATTATCCACAATTTCATTAACGATTAGCATAAAAAAAGAGGTAAGGTAACAGTAGAACGACAGGTGTAAAATCCACTCTGTCATTTCGATATATATGATTTAGGGTAATATAAATACAGCCATGTAAATGCTGTTCGTAAACCTTCGAAAAATTAGAAACTATAACAGTTGGACAGATCAGAACCATTTGCTAATAGAATCTGACTGAGACAAACATGTATTCTGAGCCACTGCTCTTCAATTTAATGCTGCACGAAGTTATTGCACAAAGCAAATATAAACTTAAACCCTATAATGTCGGATATTGGAAGTTAATCTTAATCTTCTTTGTCAAAATCACCATCCAAGCCTTGCTCCTCAACAGCATCTGGCATAACCTGATTGTTCTCATCCTTAAGTGAAGGAAGCTCTTTATAAACTGGCGCAGGTATTTTATCGGAATAAGGCACCGGTCGAGATTCATGGGGCGTTGGTATGTATTTGTATGCGTGTAAAGTGTTCAAAGGCTTTGTTACTGCACTCTCTCGTCGTAAAGGGTGAAGCAGCGTTAATCTATTCCCAACGGCCAATGTTGACTCAAGAGAGTATCGGACTTGCCAGAAAAATTCTCACTACTGGGTTTGGAACCCTCCACTCGTAATGCTGCCCCTATCAGAAGCAGGCCCTCTTACCACTGGGTCAGCGAGCTGTTGTTGTTACCGTTTTCGAGTCTTGATCCACAAGTTTCTTCCCAAAGTAAGCCAAGTACAACTTCTTAACTAAAACACTGTAATTTGCTTCTGACTGAGAACAATGATACCACCACAAATGTAGCAGAAACAATCTTTACTATTGATACATTTTAATACGTTGACTTCATGGGTTAATAAGGATTACCTTAACATATTTGGGAAGAATCCGATGATGTGATAGGGAAAAATGGGTTTGATATTTGAAATCAGCGTGTCAACATTGGTAAAAAACATTTGTCAGATTACAATGACAGAAAGAACAATTTTAATTGTAGACGCCTGTGTATTCGGACAACATAGTAAAAGACAATATATAATTAGACGAGGAAATACTAGCGCAAGTAGATCAATTTACATACCTAGGGATAATAATAAACAAAGAAGGAATACTAGAAACGCTGACATAAGCGTGTGAATTGCGGACAACACAAAGACAGAATAGTTTAGATTTACCATTAGCAAGTACAGAAAAGTGATTCCTGAGAAGAATTGATGGAACGACAAGAAAGGAGAAAATTAGAGATCACAGTCCCTATCAACACAACGATTGTAGAAGGCCAACTAAGGTGGTTGGATCATGTAATGAGGACAGATGAGAACAGGCTAACTAGATAAAAATTCGAGGTGAAAGAAGATGTGCGGATAGCAGATGAGAAGAGAGGAATAAGATGGCCATTTGTAAAAGTGTTAGCAAGTCACAGAAATAAGTAGTGGAAGGAAATATAGAACGAAACAAATGGAGAATTGCCTGAAGTATAACTCGACACCGAAAGGCACATGAGTTCCCAGGATTAAGTAACTAACTAAGCAGTTGGACGATAGCTATTTGATCCTTGTCAACCTTTTTAGAAACAGGATTAATTTATGTACACTGGATACAATGGACAAATTAGTAATTTTCTTGAGTGACGTGACGAGCATCTCTAATCAAAATATTTGATCTTCACCACTTGTAAACTTATTCTGAAAATTCGACATTTTAAGAGCTTCCTCAGAGGCCATATTGAAGGCCGGAAAATCCAAAGGTAATTTTGAAGGGACAGCGTTTGGGTGGTAATAAGAGTGATAGCACATTACTCTTAATTAATAAATTTTTCCATAATAGTGAAAAATATTTCATTTAAAATATATCTTTAAATTGTACATCGAGTACATTCTGCTGTTGATTGACCATTATAACACAGCGTAGTCTGTAATGTAAATTGTATAAACGCGATACGCACGCGACAAACCATATGCTATACGTCTATACATAGAAAATAAATGTAAAACAAAATATCTGCTAACAAAGAAAGGGAACGCTACTCCCATTTCTGTTCCGGATTCAACGACTGTAATTGGTATCGGAGGTCGATAAATTAATGAATTACGCTTACGTACATAAGTAGCACGCTGCAGCACGAACCGAATACGCCAGGTCAGTGTATTCGCTCCTATTTCTGTTTATCTGTGCTGTATACGTGTACCGGTCCGTCGGTGTCGGACGTTGGTTGGTCGCAATATCGCCGTACCAGGTGTTCCGCCATCTGCTCCGGGAGGCCGTGTGCGGTATTGTGCGTCAGTTGAATGTCGGCGTTTATTTTCCAGCGGGCCATTTGCAGCACGCACGCCACATGCGACAAAACCCGATACCAGCTTGCCGATTCTTGTTGTACATATTGTGTGTGCATGGAGAAAATCTTTGAATTTCCGTAAAGAGTGAATAGCGGATATTTATGAATTTATTACATATAAATACTTGGTTTACATCTACAAATAAATATATATGAATAAATTATAGTCGTTATTTCAAATAGGCTATACAGAAACGTATAAAATAAAGAAAAGGAAAGGTAGGAAGTACTTAAAATATAAAATCCAATAACAATTTAAATCCAACAGATCACTTTTAACTTATTTGGTAAAACTTCTGAAACTATATAGATTTAATATTTCTATGTAATGTATGAACCCGTTAATGGCCCCAGCATCATTAACGAATTAATGCAGTGAAAACTGTATTTAAATTATTTTAAATTACTTATTAAATTAAATTTTGATTAATGTTTTTTATCTTCCCCAAGATACATAATTGCGTATTAAAATTCACATACACGACTACTCAAAATCTGGAAATATAATCTTAAAACATGGTTAATCTAATTTTAAAATCAGTAAGAAATATATAGTGGTACATCATTACTGAAATAACTTATTTCAGTCTGCAAGCATGGTTGAATTGTTTTCCAATCTCGAACATAATGATTTTCTAAACCAAGTTCCACGCGAAAGGATAACGGTTAACAAGCAGCGCAGTGTCTCTCCTCGTTTCCGTTATATCCCTTTTCCGCTTGTCGAAAGATTGCGCTGCAGATACGTTACGTTTCAGACTGTGCAAGGCGCGGCATCATCTCCTTCTTCGCACTTCTACATCAAAGTAATTGCCGGGCTGGCTGCACCGTAACCGACATAATGAGACTGCAGCTGTTCCATAATAAAACCTCATTAGCTTGAGCGATTGTGCGAAAGTAAATTAACAGCAAAAGCGTCTACAATACGGCGGGCCCGGCTCTAGAAAAGACACAAAAGCCTCTCTCCGGAACGAACGAGTTCGACTTAGATTCCGTGCGCTGTCAGTTCGACGCTGCTGTATATTATATATGTATGTACATATGTACGTGTGGAAGTATACATAGTCGGTACGTAAATAGTTACAATATTGCAATTCTGAAACGAGATCGATATGAATTACACACGCGTCAGGAATATACTACAAAGGACTTCGTTATCTATTGGCAATCAACATTTACGTACGTACATACAAACATATTTATGTGGGAAAACCTAAAAACCGAAAATTATCAATAGTACCAAAAGGCATTATGAACTTGACAGACTCCTATACCTATATCTACCTATATCTTGTGTTTAGTCGTGTGCATTTGTTAATAAGTTTCTGTGGCGTCTGAATTATTTGGCATTCGATTTTTTATGTGTTTTACCTTCTCCCTTTTACTATTCAAAATTGCCACCTTTCCAGAATACTGTATTTTACCGGCTATTCGGAGTCATATGAACATTTGGAAAAAAAACATCTTTTAATATCAACGCCGCCAGCAAACACTATTATAGTAATTGACAGAATGACTGAAAAGGGGACTCCTCACCTTGCCAGTCGAGGTTTGTTGACTTTCAAAGAAATTCATTTCCCAAAAAAGAAAAGTAAGGCCCAGAAATGGCAATGTACCCATAACCCAATTAGCAAGACAGTATACAACAGGCTAACAAATACCTTTAAGTTGAAACTGTAACAACTACTTAACAAAAACTATTTTCAGCATAACAGGAACCTAAATGGTTGACGACTCAATTTGAAAACCAATTAAATCGTCCAAAAGACCTATACCAGATTCGGCCTCGAAAGCATCGAAACACCAATCACCACAACCTGGGTTTGAAGTATCGGATTTTTTACACAGCATCCACAAATCTGAAGTTTTGCTCTACATGATGCCGCTTCATAATGGCGCTTCAGCCATAACTAAGGACAATCTAAATACCGATTCCATAGAAATAGATAAATCACCTATACAAATCCAACCCACCTTAAAGAAAATAAAGAAAATGTATCTCTATTTAATAACAAACAAAAAGCTCCAGGAATTGATTTGATAACAGCATAAATCCACAAAACAAAGAATTTCCTAGAAAAGGAATTGTGATGTTAACATACATTTTCAACGCAAGGCTTTAATATTGGCCCAAAGCATTAAAAACTTTTAAAATCATTTTCATATCAAAACCCAAAGGGAATAACTGATGTAACCTCCTATAGACCGAGGAGCCTGTTGTCATTCATCTCTAAGTTACTGGATAATCTGATTCTTCAGGGCATTAACTTCAGGGAGTTAATGCAGTTTGGTTTTCGCCAAAAACATTCAACAATTCAAAAAGCAAACAAGGTCATCGCATAGTACACACATCAACGAGCAATCACAGGATAAATGTATTATTCACTCGTATTTTTAGAAGTCAGCCGGGCGTTCGATAAGGCTTGGCACGATGGCTTGCTACATAAATTTGAACACCGTACTCCTACATCATACAATTTTCTAATTAAATCATATCTAACAGACAGAACATTTAGAACAAAAATAAATGACAAAACTTCACAACTTTAAACCATCACAGGCTGTAGTCCCGCAGGGTAGTGTATTGGACCAATATTATACTTGCACGGCAAAGCTTTCAACTTCAGAACATACCGTAATGGGCACATTTTCAGAAAATACTGTCATTCTGACAATCCCTCGAAACCTTGAAATCAAAGAAAGCAAATCGTAGCGTGTAACTTTTACAACTAAAAAAATAACTATGTTCTCCTGTATTTATCAACGAGACAAACATGCCGAAAATATCAAGTGCAAAATATTTTGCTCTGTGATATGCCGCCAACCAAGTGCTACATCAGGACATCAAGGCCTACGAAACTCAACCAATAAGTCAACTCTCAAAAAGCAAGGCACCTCTCTGTCATATACTGGTGAGGTGATAGTAGCCCGAAACAGCTATCTGTGCGTGATAGTGTCTATTGCTACATAATCAGATGTGTTGTGTGGTCCTATAAGTATATTTATAAATTTTTAATATATTTATGTACCTAGATTGTACACCAATAAGTGATCAAGGATGGAAGCCGAAACACCACCAAGGGCCAGAAAACCAAATAAATGCTTGCTGAAAGTCACTAGTTCCGGAAATTGAATACAGAAGATTTGATAGGAAGTGGCCAATGGACCTTAAATAAGGTGTGGGAGGTTTCGGTGGGAATAGCTCATAAAATTGTATATTCTGATTGCAGTTGAATAAATCAAAAAATTAGTTAGATGGATGAACAAAATGGTGAAAACAGAAAGAATGAAGAAATGCCTCTGTTTTTGACAGTGTGTACAGCTTGAGAATGGCATAAAGTGTTGAAACTGCAGTGACTAGATAATAAATAAATTGATGAAACCAAGTAATTGTTTCTTTTTCATTTAATATGGATTATCACAAAGTAAAGGGGTCCAGCATCTTTTCTTTAGGAACGCAATTAACGTTTAATTTCCAAGATATTTAAAAAAATAAACAGTTTCTTTAATAGAGGTTGGAGTTTCCTTATTTGTTTCAATTTTTCTTCGACTCGCTCGAAGCAGGCCGCTAATCAGTCGAATCTGAGTAGCGTGTGTGACGTAGACGTCTACCCAACAAATTAGCCGGACATGTGTGTAGACGATGACGGCGGTCGACCATCAGGAAGGCAATTATTCAGAGTCGCCTGTGCGCGCACACACGATACAATATCACGCGCCTGCCGTATCATATATCGTTACCCCCGTGGATTTCTGGCGGCGGCTATAATGAATTCCCAGCCTGTCGTTGACAAATCACTGCGGCGGGACAAATATTCACTCGACACATAACGGGAAATAACTACACTAACTGCCGACGATAGTAACGGGCCACGTACGTGTATCTTTCTAGTCTGTATAGAAACTTATATATCCATCTGCTTTCCGCGTACGCACAATTCGTGAACGCGATATCTCTGAAACGTTTCGTGTTTGTACGGTAGCTCGTTGGCGCGCAATTGTACACGCGAGACGCGTGTGTCATCATTTTGCGCTGATTGATCCGATGGCAGACGCTTAGGGAAATACACGCTATCAAATTGCCGGGTTCAACAACAAAATACTAATGAGGGGATCTAGTTACGTCAATACACATAAGTACCGAGAATTTCTTTCTCATTCAGTACACGTTTTATATGTACTTATGCGTAATTGATTTATTAGCGTATTGAAAGATGCCCTAAGATGTAAAAGTATATTACTTGTTAAAGATCCTGCCACGGGTGGCTGGGCATTTTCTTTCTTTTTTCAGTGAAACGAGACGAACACTTTGAGACTCCCTTGAGAAAAATCAAGCAATTGGTTCACGATTTGACCGCTGGCCTTTGAGATGCCGAATTAGGAGATACATGCTGACAGTTAAAGGTTGAAATAATAATGAAACAATTTCTCATAGCAAGTAAAATATCAAGGACTTCGAATAGAATAGTTATTCGTGCGTTTTTACAAATGTATACACACGTCAGACAAAAAAATAATAATATATTTACGCAATAGTAATATTCTGAACAGCTAAAGACGCGATTAGAACTGCGCCATAATGTAATAATAGCCATCTATTCAAGGCTTTCTCAATTTTTCTGTTAACATGCTTAAAGATGCGCACTCGCGAATGTCCCTTGTTGAATAAATTAGTGCCAGTGGGAAAAGGTAATTTAGAGAAAAGGAATAGTTAGGTTTGACATATGTTAAGTGGTGCCATTGCACCACTTCATTTTCAACGTTTTCAATTGTAAGACTTGGTGATAATTGTTTTATGTCTGAACTTTATTAGGTCGTTCTTGTTTATCGATCTCGGGAACAATTACACATGTATCATCTGCACTCAAAAAGTTTTATCCGTGAGATATAGGTATACATATAAAGGCAGATCATTAATAAAAAAGTAAAAGAAGAAAGTAAGTGGATCCAGGAAACCTCCATGTGGGGTACGGACATAAGTGCCGAATTAGTCTGAGCTTGCGTCCTCCATCTTGACAACAGCCTTTCAATTTTCTAGATTCTAAATGATCCAGTCGTATGGTACACCGAGAATTCTGTATAAAAATCTGGTATTTCTCGGGGACAAGGACGCTACCTTACGGCACTCCAGGTTCTATTTTATTCAGTGATGTCACTTTATCTTAGCACTTCTTAGGATATGATGGTATGTGGTACTAATTTATATTTGATGTTCCCAAACATAAAAGCTACTACATACCAGACACAGCCTTTACATTTACACTTACATTACCATATCATCCTTCTTGAACTTTTATCTTCTTATGTTTATAGAAAATATGACGTGCCTACATTTACGAGATCTAGCAGGAGGAAGAGGAACAACAGATGGATCATCCGATCTTGGAAATCCACAAGAATAATAGATTATAGTTTTTTATAGTATGAAATTTACGAACTTAGCTTAATTAATATATGCTCTCTATATGTATAATATAATAAAGCGTCTCTTATTATATGAACGCAATTTAGTACGTCATTAAACTTGGTAGCGTAATCACATACTTGGGTAGCATTAACTGGATCCGGTAAGTGTGTTAATAATCGTTTCCCTAGTCTTACGATTTTCGATATTTCATCCGCTAATAAACCGGTTTATTGTCACGCTAATAGAACGAGCAGACGCTCGGGATAGCATATAACACCTTGTAATTATTATTATTATTATAAGGATAAGGATCTGTGGAATTTCGACGCGGCAACAGTACTCTACACCGACGCGACGGTTGGTTGGCGTGGCCCAATACCAATAATAATACACCGGATAATTAAAATGCTTTATTCGACGCCACCGCCTCCCTTGTCGATTTTCTGCGAATTCTCAACGAATGAAAATTGTTTCTCTATTTTTATTCAGTTGATTTGATCCCTTCCTCGATTCTTGCAAAAGGAAATTTTCTCCAGGAAAACCCGCCTAAATAAACGCTCCCGAAAACGAGTTTCGATTAAGTGAAATAAGCAATTAATCTTTCCAGAACTAAATCAATACATTAAACGGGCGGCAGCACGTAGTGGATATAATTTATACCTCGGCGAAATTATCCGGGGAGATTTGGGAATTTGATTTCGACCTGCGTCGGCTAGCGGCGGGTTGTTATATACGCCTAAAAAGGTGAATCGATTATTAACGGTGCCGCGGTACGGCTCGTGACCGCCCACAGGTAACCGCTAGTATAGTTAAGCTGAAGTTCCCGTTCTTCGGAAAATTCGCGCCAAATTATAATATATTGTATATATATTCGTACGTAAAAATAAAGCGAAAAAGAATTTGAGTAGAGAATTTCTGGAAACGTACAAACTTTGTGTATCTAATTGATATTAATAGTATTTATACATACAGTCATACAGTGCGGACGTAAACTGTGTCCCCCTCTTCGTAACTTTTGAGGGGAATGATGAGATAGAGAAACGAAACAAAGACGAGATGAAATTAGAGACAAATAATAATATTTTGGTTATAGTGAGATGCACTGGACTCAAAATGTAAGATAGATGGCGTTGTTATCTTTATAATTTATAATTCATATAAAACCTCATTTGAAAGATATTAGTATTTTCAACGTATTCTGACAATGGATCTTAATCTACGCCCTTACAAACTTCAACGTGTGCAACAATTATTGCCAACCGACCATTTGCAAAGGCGTGAAGTCGTCTTTAGCGATGAAGTGCATTTTGAACTGGACAACTGCATCAACCAGCATAACTGTCAGATTTAGGGTAGTGAGAATCCTCACACTTCAACAGCCGTTGCATCCACCGCGAGCCACTGTTTGGTGCGGATTTTGGGCGAACGGGGTGATTGGACCTTACATCTTCCAGAATGCGGCAGGTAAAGCAGTAACGTTGAATGGGGTACAATATAGAGTTACTTTGCCCCCAATTGGGGGAAAACATGTGGTTCCAGCAAGATGGCGCCACCTGTCTCAATGCGCGGGAATCGCCTGAATTGCTGTAGGAGAAATTTCCGAGATGTATTATCTCACGCTATGCATATCAACATTGGCCACCAGGGTTGCGCGACATGGCGCCGTGTGATTTTTTTTTCTGTGGGGTTACGTAATGCCACGTGTTTACGCTAATGATTCCTGAGTTATTGCTGAAATTGAAGCAGAAGTGTGCGATAATGTCATTAAAAATCTTGTAAAAAGAGTGACAAAAAATCTTGGAGGACATTTGTCCGATATTGATTTCCACACATAACGGCATTGTAATTTAAAATAAAAAATTTAAATTTTGTGTATTATTCAGAAATTAAAATGTGCCTTCTTATTGGGACACCTATATTTTCCCATATCGAATATGTTTCTCTTGGGGGTTCTTCGAAGAGTCAGTTACCATTCCTTCATTCATATGAGCGCTGTAATACATGATTATAAAGTATCATGAAAATGGACCTTATTGACAATACTCTTACTGTTAAATTTAAAAGATTTAAAACATTAACTAGGACAAAAGCAGCAAAACCAAACTACAACACCACGTAAATACACTAACATTTGATAGTTCTAGTAATATTTCAATATATCCAACATATATTTAATATGGAAAAGTGCCCACTTTTCACCTTCGATGTCGAAATATGTAGTGAATTTCCCTTTTTTGCAGTTTAGAAATGGTATTGAAATTGTATAAAGTACAAGTGCCCCAAAAGGGGAGAGCCTAACGAAGATGCGATTCGAGAAGGGCAAAGTAAGTGATTCGAGCAGACGGAGGACTAAGCATCCTGGCTACAGACCTAATTGCAAAGCACGCAGAAGACAATTTGTTGGCAAGGGAGTCGATATGCAGAGACCATCTAAGAGTGTCATCAACAATAAGACCCATGGATCGGACAGATGGAACTATATTGACATTATACGGTAGAATCACGGTTTTTACTTTATTATAGCTTAGGCAGTTTGAATTGCATCACTTTTTGATGATGGTTTAGTCGCTGGATACAGCCGATTGTAGGTCTACTTTGTTAGGGCTGCTCTAAGTGATGCTAGTGTCGTCTACGAAGAGACATAGGTGCCCGCCGATATTTAAATTGGTGATGTCATTGATTAATAGAAGGAAAAGTATTGGACCAAGCACGGAGCCTTGCGGAACGCTAGAGTCAATTTCCATGCACGATGAGGCAGATCTATTCGCTCTCACGATCTGCTTCCTATCGAAAAGGTACGATTTGAACCATTCCAGAGGAGTACCACGAATCCCATAGTAAGATAATTTTTTTTATTAGGATGTCATGACTGACACAGTCAAAGGCTTTAGAAAAGTCCCAGAACACAGTTGCTGTAAAGTGCTTGTTATTTATATCAGTAAAGACTTAATTGAAGACCGTGAACAAGGCGTCGGCTGTACCTGATTTGGACAAGAAGCCAAACTGTGCAGGAGTTTTAATTTTGAATTTAAAAAAAGCCATTAGCTGTTTTTTTATTATTAATCTCTCAGTAATCTTAGATAAATCTGGGAGTAGGGCAATTGGGGGATAATTATTAATATCATCCTTATCACCATTTTTATGAAGAGGGCTGTTTTAAGACATTGAGAAAAAACACCTTTTAAAAATGAGTCGTTTATTAGAGTGAGTAGGGAATGGATTGCATCAACCGGAAGGCTCCGAAATATAGTAATGGAAAGACCATCAGTGCTGCACGTTGATTTACTCTTAATCTCCTTTATTGTTTGCAGTTAGGGCCTTAAAAAGAAGCTGGAGGAATTCATATTGGTGGCCGGAAGGTAGGAGAGAGGGTCATTTCCTGGAGGTATATCTGAGATTAATTTTTTGGCAACATTAACGAAGTAATGATTAAGTTCATTTGGATCAGCGCGCTCTGATTGTGAGGTGCGGGTTTTAATTCTCAGATCATTAACAATAAACCAAGTCTCCCTAGCAGTGTCATTTGCTTTTATTAATAATAATTTTAATAAAAATTTTAATAATAATTTTATTAATAATAATTAATAGAACGTCTTAACTTAAGTAAAGATAGCAAGGACTGTGGGGCAGCACGATAAACACACTGTTCGGATTACTCCACCCGCACAAGTATTAATTAATTCCGGACGACACGTGTTTCGGGAATACGTGGATTCTCGAAACACGTGTCGTCCCGAATTAATTAATACTTTTTGCGGGAGGAGTAATCCGAACAGTGTGTTTATTGTCTTAACTTAACCTCATAGTTATTACACCTTTATCAAATTACACAAAATTCTGCAGATTCATCTATTCAAAAATACAAGTTTCATTTCTACCTGCCTGATATACCGTATATTGTGTGCTTGAATATGTTGGAATGAAATCTTGACCGCATAATAGAAACATGCATTGTTGCATTCATTACATTCGCATGTGTAATCAACAAGCGGGCAAGTTAGAACCGGCGATACTACACGGAAACATATTCAAGACTTAAAAATTAAAATAAATATTCGCGGAAATTTGCCAGTTCGCGTTTAAATCGTGCCGGATTTTCGCTTAACATTTAATTCGGATGGCGGTGAGCAATTCCGGAAACAACTGCACCAACGTTGATAATTTTTAGTGGCGTCCTAGTGTATGTAGGTATGCAGTTAGTAACTATGCGCATACGTAGCACGTAGTGTAGATAGACGCTAAATACGAATAAACTAAATGCAATCTACATTTAGTATCGTATGTACCTTGTTATACAGCGGCATAATATTGGGAGCGAAACAATTTACGGAGCGGTGTAATAATTAAGAAATACAGCCCGGATACTCTTCGGAGTCCGCATTGCAGGGGATATTAGAAGGACGTGTAAATAGAGCAGTAAAACAGTTGCAATAATATTAATAAATATACGCGGGGGCCGGATCGAGCGCGCCGTTCTGGCAGGCGAACTCCGCCGTTCGGTAATACGATAATATTAGCGAGAAGTGTAAAGTCGTGCCCGTGTCCGTGTATGCTTAATGCGATACGCCACTCTCGCCACGTCTCGACTTTAACGCGAAATGTTCTGCCGTCTGCTGGGGCGCGTAGTTACCGGATTACGTGGCCGATCGAATTTACGAATGGTGCTCTGCCTAATGTCGACATCAAAACCGAAAGTTCGCCGCCACTGCGCTATTGTGCTAGGAAACGTCGCGGCGTGCTATTTCGCATTTCCTGCAGATTTTAAAATCGTGCAATCGCTCGAACTGTATGATTTTCTTTTTTTATAGCATGGAAACGGTCGATGCTATTCTAAGTGTTTCATATTTCATTTCATTTACTGCACGGTCTTATGCAGTTCAAAGTAGGGTGCTGTTAAGAAGTACGCAGTAAATACAACGCTGCCAAATATGAAGACTTTATAGTACAATTAACAGTAAAGACATTGTTAGTACGATAACCAATTATCAATAAACAAGCTTATCATAAACAAACCAAACTAGGCGAAGAAAGTAAGGGAATTGGCATACGCTGAGTGAGCAACAAAGGCCATCTTGTTTTATGTCAAAAGCTGCTGTATGACGAAAGCGGTATATGGCCTCGCATTCTCATGTTGGAGAACCCAGTCCTTCCCATATCCTTCCTTAGCTGAGTTAATACGTCGCTATAGACTTCTTCATTAACATCGAAAAAGCAGATCAGTAAGGATTTCATTTTGGTTTATACTTTACGGGTTTTCTTTGGCAGAGGTGAAGACTGATGTTTGGGTCCATTGTTGTCGGGTTGTTGTTTGGTTTCGTGTCATAACCAAAAACCAAACTTTTGTCTCCTATGACGACCTTGCAGGGAAAACCTAGTTCAGTCGGAAACTGTTTTTTCAATTCTCTACAGACATCCATGCGATGACGTTTCTGTTCGTCGCTTAGCAGTCGTGGGAGAAACCTTGGTGCTATCATTCTCATGTTCAATTGTTCCGTTAAAATGCGCTGACATGTGCCATAAGATAATAAAGATAAATTGCATACCCAACAGCAGCAATATGTTCTGGTGTAATGCCGTTTGAAGGTCGTCCGGGACGTTCATCCTCATCAACTAATATTGCAGCATTTGATTACAACTGCGTCCGTTTACGCACGTGTTTTAGCGGGGCTTTTGCGTGTCACCTTGTACGATGAGTTTTCGATGAGCTTCTACATTTAAATAGTGTTTAATTAAATTTCCAAATAAGAAAATTGGACGACTTTTGTTATATTTTCTCCAATAGCAGGCGAGCGACTAAAGTTAGAGGGTTCAAAATTCCGGCAAGTTTTCATTATTGATACTTCACCAGGAGACCACTGATAACACAATATACGCTTTTGTTCAACTTTCCTACATAACTCGAGAAGGGTTACTGCTATGGAGCTGCACGCTGCCTTAAAATAGTCAGCGTGATTAGACAAACATTTCCAGCAAGGTTTTACGGGCAAGATACGAGGTGTGTAAATTAAGTAATGAGAATGACAACGTGGCGTTTGATATGGCAACACGGGAAGCACGGGACATGGAGGGGCGACAAGTGGACAATGTAATACGCGTTCAGTGCAAGTTTGAACTCGATCAAGTCATTTGTAAAAATGAATTCTCTGGAGTGTTGTACGAAAGTTAGTGAAAATTTACAAATTACAGAATTTATCTATTGTAAATACGAGCTAAAAATATTTATTCTTTTCTGCCAAATTCCCCAAAAGAATTCTCCCTCTTTTAAATTGAATAAAATAAAAAGAAATAAAATAAAAAAAGGTTCCCCAAATTGCTTCTTTATACGCCTTTTGCAAACACACTTACTTTACATGGGATACCTAAGCGCTACAAATGTGTGCAAGTATATTGACTGAAATAACAATTGTGAAATTAGGTACCTACATACATACATTCTATTTATCGAAACGAAACACCATTTCCGCCAGTGTTTATTTTACGAAACACTTTTGTAAAACAGACGCTCCACATTTGCAGTGGCGGCGAAGGCGGTGGGACGTGCGTTTCTCACACACACAAAGTCGGACGGGTGCGGGTTGTATTTTTAGTTCATCGTACATACATGCATACATATACGAGTACAAACAGCACCTAGCGTAAAACGTTCGTGTTTACCGCTACGGAATATCTTCCGCGGTAGTATTTATTTTATCTGTCCCGGAGGTAGAATGTTCATCTTCCGTCTGCAGTCGACGATCTAGAATTTATACAATTTAATCGTTGCTGTCCTTCCGACGCAGTACAAATGTATCAGCAGGTATTTAATCGTCGCGTCGAGAATTCGATTCTGTTAGATGTTAATTTCTCAAACGGTAATTGGGAAAAATGTTTGTATAACAAATTCTTTGTAATTGTCAACGTCGACTATTGTTGATGATAAATTTAATTCGACGATGTTTACACCCCAGCCCGGGTGTGTCCACGTCATCAATATACATAGACATATGGATTAATTGACCTATGTTGACTCATAAAGTCGACTGGCCAGGTGCTTTTGTTGCTAAAGTCTCTTGTAAGGGTAACAGCACGCACGCCTGACACCGTGCAGCCTAATATGGCTAAAATATGTGCATGTGCACGCGGCTGCACGCGTGTTTCATTTACTACGGCTTCCCTTTTAGGTACCTACCCAGCGGCAGAAAAATGCAACTGCATACAAATAGACATATAGATATATCTATCTATAATATATGTACAAAACTTGCAAGGATATAAGAATTATATCAATGACAAAACCGATATCATATCATTGAATGGTTAATAAGATATATTATTATTGTTATTATTATTATTAAAAAACAAATAAATCAAAAATATTCTATTAATTGTGTGTCATGCTTATAATATTATATGTACAAAATAATAATACAATTTACTTATATAGGGCTGTTCACATTTTGCACAGTAAGTTTTTTTTATATTAGAGAAACTTTAAGTGAAGTAAATGATCTTTCAATGTTATAATTTGTCAAAGATGCAAAGTAATTTAATGCCTAGGTTTCAACAACTTCAAGTCACCCGCAAATAGAAGAAATTTAGACTAATTTGTGATGCCGTAAGCTTTTAATTGCAGTAATAAAAGCTAGTGGTCTACTCGGCCGAAGGCTTCACTAAGGTCTGTGTATCACTGGTAGAAATGATTTCTTGAAATAAGTAAATGTATTGTTTTAAAAAATCCGTTTCATTTCAAAACAAAAAATATTAAATCAAAACAGAACCTGATATTATTTTAAGAAAATATTTTTCTTAAAAAACCGTGTTGTTTGAAAAGAAAAAGTATTCAATCAAAACAGAACGTGATATTATTTAAGACAATATATTTTTTTAAATGTATTCTAAAACCGTTGCCTTGTCGGAAGTAGGTGAGTTTATAAATCAAATCGGACTTAATCTATAGATTGAGTCCACCTGAGAGCCATTTCCTAGAGGATCAAAGATGAGATTCTGACAGTTTAAGAGGTTATTTTCGGTACTACCATCATTCTACTGATTACCATAAAAATAAACACAACTTGCACTATGTTGAGTTAAGCATTTTCATTGCGAGAAAGCGCAACACCAAATTTATCAGTCCAACGTAAGATGATACATGTTTTAGTGTTACCACAGAACTATTATACCCTTCTAAGATAATCTACGAGCAAACAAACATCTTTTCATAAAATCAGATATAGGATCAGATATAGGAAATAATATATTAGAGTGTCCAGCTCTCAAAAATGGTCGAACTTTTAATTTTTTTTTTTCTAATAAACCCGCGCCTTATTTGTTGAATCTAAAAACACGTTTGTATCGGTAGTACTTTACACTGTCATCACCCTCAAATAAATTATTTACAGTATGACTTGATATGAACAAAAAAAAATATATATACTCTGTGTTGGTTTTTCTTATTCATGGGTGTATATATTCTTTGAGTGAGTTTTTGGGGTTCCAGCAATGAATGAATTAATTATTATCACTGTCATACTTTGTAATGGAACGATACGAATAAAAGATTTTTTATTTAACAAATTTAAATGCCATAGAAATTTTAAATGTCTTGTGCAGTTTTGGTAAGGTTTTAAGTTGATGTTGTTAAATTATCATTTATATATTGTAAAGAGGAGTTGTGGGCGGGTGATAAAGTGGATAGTAAGAAGACACGAGCTATCAAGCGGGACGTCAGTTTTGACAGTACGTCAAAACTAAATTAAAATAAATCAGTCAGGTAACATTACTGACTGGAATAATTCTCAGGAGGCGAGATGTCAATTTTGACATTACGAAAAAATAAATGAAAAATAAAAGTCAGTCAAGGGACAA
>JARFOC010000662.1:169771-197180 GCA_031763485.1 Osmoderma eremita
TTTTACATCCAATTTAGAATAAATCTGAAAATAATTCGCAAGCAAAAAATGTGTCAACCAACCCCGGTCTCCCCTACTCATGTTAGACAAACCATTTTCGAAGTTTAAGTTTATTTTAAGAGCACCGTTACAACTTGTACTTACTTGTATTCTTTTTTTTTCACAATTTCTATGTTGTTATTACAATCTATCACAATATATAGATAAATATGCTGAACTGTTGGATTTAGATTTTTCTGCGTTGTTAGACAACAGTTGTTAGAATTCAATACTTACAAATTGGACGAAATGAATTTGGTTCTATGTTTAGCAATGATGCCATCAACAGTAACAGTACATTACTTAATAACCACCTTCCTACTACCATCCTGTACGCACGTAAACAACTTATTAAACTTCCGATATTCCCGATCATCGGCGCGGCTCGCCAACGGATAATAATTCATCATCATTAACATCAATTAGTCGAACGAACGTTACCCTGCCTTGTTAACTCGTTCCACGTTCCCACAGCTCCGTAATGGTAGTGGCGTGGTGTACAGTTGCCGCCACTGGCGCTGTTAATTAGGCGGTAATGTACGTTTGTCGGCGAACGAAGAAATATGCGAAAAACACGCCCTAACCGCAAGTTATGTATGCACGTTCGCGCCGGGTTAGTATGCGAGCAAAGTGCTTAAAAATATCCCGCGCTACTTCGAAAATAATCCCCGACAAAACGTTTTAAAGTGCTTACAAATTTGTGTCCAACGTATTTCGGAAATTATTCTCCCCTTATATGGTTTGAGGTTCCGCGAGCGTTATCCCAATTTCCGGGGTGCAGACGACAGAAACTCGTGCGTCGTTGTATATTAATTTCCAGACTGTCCCCATCTGGTATCCGATATTAATGAGAAAACGCGGTGTAAAAACAAGCGGTGAGGGTCGATTTGGTGGACGAGTCGCCGTGTATTACGTTTTATCCCAATATCGCCCAGGTGTTCGCTAAAAATTGTATTTATAATTAGTCGCATGAATAAAAGCTTTCGTGTTGCAAACCTCTGGTTACTTTCTTTTTAGGGGGGAAATTAAACAGTTGGATAAACTGACGTTGAACGTGCATTCAATTTTACGAGATCGTGCAAATCTGTCAATTTGTCAAAATTTTCAATTCAAAATTTCAACATTTATAATTAAAATTTAAACTAGAATCAAACAACAGAATTTATCGAAAATATTTTGAAAAGCTTCGTTACCTTCCTACCTATTTTATGGGGATAATATGTTGCCATGGTGACCGGAAATGAGTTTAATACATCTATATATTGAAACCTTAAATGAATAATATTTTCGGTAATAGAAAAGTGGCTGGTCGCATATCGCATCGCGTTCGATATTCGATGGTGTACGAATCGAATATATCGTCATATTACATACTAATTAAAAAAATAAATTCTGCGTATAAAGTATATTGAATACAATTTTAATGCACTTTTGGCCTAAAAAATAAAAAAAATATATACACAGTTGGAAATTTCAAATCTGCGAATAGGAGCGAAACATATGTAAAAAAAAACCGTTGTAGTTGCCAATGCAATATACTCTGTTGGCCACGACAGAGCTTGAATCCTACTAGCAATGTAAAATATCGACATAGTTGCCACACCGTTATACTTATACATATGTAGGTATATATAAACTGCTAATACGGCGCGTGAGGCCAGTATCAATCGATCAGGCGTTGTATGGAGGTTATGTGCTTGTCGAAGAAAACGCAAGGCGTATCAATAACGTAAAAAATGCGAGATATTACGCAAATAATTTGCGATTGAATTTTTGATCTTTGCGCAGTGTTTTAAAACGTTTCAAGATTGAATAATATTGTAGCACAAAGAAACCAAAAAATGAACAATACTATATTTAGAGACTGCAATGCATTAGGCACACGCTTTTAATCGTAAATACGATACTAGGACACATTCGACATTGAATTTACCGACCTATCTTTACTTTAATTCGTTTATCCTAATCCCTAATTACATATTATTATTGTAATTTCTATTAATATTAAGGGTATCTTCCCGTTTCAACCAATAGCACCACTAATTACTTTGTATAATAATCATGGGCTTCCGTTCTGCTCTCCTTACATATGTCTTTAATAGATACGGTATGTAATCATGCATATAAATATTATATATAGCGTTTATTATGTCATTTGTGCCCTTTTAATGCCTTTTCATCAAAAATATTTCAAAATATATGTACGTTTATAAAGCGAAATATGTATTTTGGCCACGAATTCCGGAAATTTCGCCACTGTACGCTGGTTCATTGGAAATAACACCTTGCAGATGACGAAAATATTTATACTCCATCATTTATTTCAATTTTCTCAAATATGTAGTTATGTAGAGCTGCTTTTATATCCTTACAAAATACTATAATTGCATAGATTCCGTTGAAAATTATGCGAACGTGAAAAATAAGAGCACACACTGAAATATTAATTAGAAACTCTTTACGAAAGAGTTCGGGTTACGCATCCCTAGGTATGCGTCATGTGTAGTTTGGGTTGCGAAAATTTGTTGATTCGCATTTAATTTGAAAAAGATGGTACAAATAAAGTTCAATCGATTCCCTAACGAATCTCAGAAGAGGATGAGCGGCATTTCCTCCGACTAGGTGAAGTGGAGAAAAATTCCGACGGGGCACGACACACGGCAACAGAAGCGGTAGCCTAAATCTTTATTAAAGACATCCCGGGGATCCCATTTATACGTGCCCCAACCTTTCAAGTACTAGGGAGGTTAGAAAGAGAACGGCCCGAACTAGCATCCTTCCGCGAAAAAAGCTCCCTTTGCTTACAAAGCATGTTATTACTCGTTAGATGCATTCATGATACCTACCAGAATGGACTTCAAAGAAGCACCAACTCATTTTTAAAATGCTTATTTTGTCTGGAGCGCGGAGTCGTGGAACAGGCGGAGGATTTGGGTCGTATACCTTCACTCGTATATACACACACACACGTAAAAACATCTACTTTTGCGTCCGTGTGTCTATGGCTGGTACCAGGGAAAAATCTTGACAGCCAACGGTCTGCGCGTATATGTTCCCTTTATCTGTTCGAGTTCCCTACCCCTCCTGCGCCTCTGTCTTTCTTTCCCGATATATCCTAGTCGTTTTCCAATTTGCACATTGATATGTTTCTCTCGACCCCCTCTAGATCCGGACGTGAATGCCGCGAGACACCGCGGGCATCGGAAAGCAATGGTACACCTACTATCGGAATAGAATAAATTTACTTTTTATCGGAAGGATAGAGAGAGAGAGATAGAGACGGAGGGAGAAAGAGACGAATTTGCCGGCGACGAGGGTACCATACTATGATCTGGGAAAAAAAGAAGAGGAACTGCACCGCCCAATATATATTCAAATTTCATTAACATATCATAAATACAAATACGGAGATTACAGTCTTCATCGGGTGATTAAACTGATTTCCATACAGTAACAAAGTCCGCGCGCTTCTATCGAATCTGTAGCATTTATAGTTCGACGGCATTCAGAAATTACACGGTCTTCAGCTTATTTAACAGTAATCCGATAAAACGTATAGACGATATATAAGCTCACAGATAAATGCTGTTTAAATTTGTTATTGAAAGCTTAACTGATGCCCGTTTACTCAAAAAGGTTTCACCGTGCCGTTAAATAAATTGTTTAATTTAGTTTAAAATTTACATTGTGTACATTAATCTATAGATGTGCATCACTTTATTTTAACTTAGAGCACGTTCT
Organism: Osmoderma eremita; assembly: GCA_031763485.1. Classification (NCBI taxonomy): domain Eukaryota; kingdom Metazoa; phylum Arthropoda; class Insecta; order Coleoptera; family Scarabaeidae; genus Osmoderma; species Osmoderma eremita. The sequence continues at coordinate 173,552 of JARFOC010000662.1, forward strand.
TAAATTTGCCGATTCGTGCTTGTTTCTGAACTGAGAAACCTTTTTGAACGCGATCATTAGTTTTGTACCTGTTTTTCTTTCGTTCTGTAGGTATATGAACCTCCATTTCTGTGTTCGAAACTCTCTCTCCCGTTGCCGCTAAGTATTACCACTGCTTCAGCGCTCTGTTGAGTTCCTTGTTATTTAACTTGTGGCATCAGGCTACTTGGGAAGTAACAAGATCTGACACATAATCTTGTTTCACCCACTGACGTTGGCACTAGGCTGATACCTGTAGGGGAAACAATAGACCGAACTTTCTTTTGATTTATTGATTCTTACCTGTAAATACATTTTGTTACATAATTAAATGTTTAGGCGTTTCAATTTTAGTTTGTGGAAACCGCATCTGAACATGTGATTTTCTTTCTATTTACAGAAAAATATTCTTTTCTTTTCTGTAAATAAAATTGCATTACAAAATATATGCCTTTCAGTTAATCTGTTAACAACTGGCTTATTCACCGTAAAACAATTCAATTTCAATTTATTTTGAATTAATTTATTTTACTTCTTAGGTAGCATAACCTAAGGAATGACAGCTGTCGTTTTAACGAATGAATTCATATTCCACCATAATCCCTATCTGTCGGCTAAAGACGCAAGTACCAAATAAATTGATTTAAAGGAAACTACCCAAGCCAAAATCAAGTTTATTTATCAAAGTTTGCATTAGATATATTGACTTATTCTAATCTATTAGGTCTACCGCCGCACCAGGAAGTCGAAACAACTAATCAACAAAGGTTAAAATATCGTTACTAAATCCGAACTAGTGGTCTGGTATGAGTTTTTCGAATTTTGCCTTTAAACTTTGCAAAAATGATTTTGCTAATGGTTTTGAAAAAGTAGGCAGTAGGACCAATTAGTAGGACTAATTGGTCTATACGTTATAACTTCCTACATGATATAATTTGCATTTGTGGAACTATTGCTTTACCAGGTGATTGCTTGATAACTAGGCTCTTTATCTGATCGAGGTCTGGAGCTCTTTTTGGATCTAAGATGTTTTATATCATATCTTTTATCGCTGCAATTGTAAAAGGGACGTGTCATCTAGCACGATAGCTAAGGCTGGAAAACCTTTGCATCCGTCCTAAATACAACGTTTGAAAGCAAGGAATATTGCTCTGCTGCTTTTTTCGATTTTCGCCAGGGATTTGATAAAGTGTGGAAGCATGATTTATTGTACAAGCTAAAAATTGAATTACCAACTCTTTAGTATTAGGTTTTGGTTTCAAATCTATTCAATAGATACCTGACAGTTAAATACCGAGAAGAAGCAACTAATCTTTGCACAATACAGGCAGGTACTCCAAATCGTAGCGTCCTTCGCCATGTTCCCTATCTTTACAATGGATTAACCCACTACGCCAAATAGTGTAAGGACTACATTTGCAGATGACATTGCAATTGCGGAAGTAAGTGTGGTTCCAAAATATGCCTCAGATAAAGTTCAAGAAGCCCTGAACAATATCCATGAGTTGCCAAAAAATGGTGTGCTAAGGTAAACGAAGCAAAATCATAACACATCACATTCACTCTGATCATTGAATAACCAAGAACTTCCCCAGGTAGATATGCAGTTAGGTAGCCGTACAATTGCGGATGCTACTTGCCTCGTAACAAATAACACATCACACCGTGAACTAGAGACGCCTCACTCACTATCTCATATATCCCACGACTTGAACTGCATTCGAATCACCGTGCTGTTGGATTGTGAGAGAGTAAAAAATACTCATCCCTTGGCGCCTTGTGACCGCTTAAGCTTAAGGGATATATATTAAGTATTGTTTCCTCTTTGTTATTGGTGTTAATCGCATACGTTTTACGTTGCTACATCGAGAATTCCTGTGGGAGTCATAAAAAAAATTGTGCTTCGATCATTTCTATCCCCATTATTGACAATGCAAAGTAAAATAGCACGTGGAGTATATCTACTTGAAAATAAGTATGGTTATTTAGATGCATCCACACTGACTAGAGTGACTAAACTGAAACAAATCATCGGTTCTGTGGTTCTAACTGCGTTCGCCCTACCTTCTTCTCCCATTGGTGTAGGCGATTCATGTTACCATCATTACTGCACCATCCAGTGTAACGCTTTGTGTATGTATCAAAACCTTTTGACAAAAAATATCAATCCCAATACGTAATTATCCAATTTTCTGGGCATTATAGTCTTAGATTTTCTAATATACAAAGAGAAAAAAATTACTGAATAAGGTTGGAATGTTTGAAAGTCTACGTAAGTACATAAGTACGGCCTACATGCAGCAGCAGTTGGTGATGACGTTCTGGGTGGACAGTAGTGTAGATAGTAATGCTTCGTGCGGTTAGAGGGACAGGATGTCGCCGCACGAAGCACCATTATTTTAGCTACTGCCCACCGAAAACGTGCCCACATGGTACAAGCTCAGTAAAGAGTAAAAGAAACGGCTAAATGTTTCAGTTTGCTAGGACAGAATACGCATCACTCCGCTGTGCGAATGCTGGCGAATGTATGGCTTGCTTCATCTTTATATCACATCGGAAAAATGCATTTCTTGTCCGACACATTAGGCTCTCTATGCGCAATACAGGCACCTGCACTCGGTATATGTTTGTATGTATACATGTATATGCAAAAGTCGTGCACGTAAGCCCAGTCCTTTCTGGTTTCGTGTTATCGAAGGGCGGATAATTTATTAAGTGGTAAAACGAGGGTCGATTGGAGATCGTAAAGCGTCGTGCGAGAAGCAAGATGACAGAGGGAGAGGGAGACTAGGTGCATACATATGTTCTACATCCCGTAAAGACTCTACTGTCATACGTATGTACTCGGAAATGTTTCTGTGTGCACTTGATTCGAAGAGAAAGCGAGCGGGCGCTGGAGCGTTAGTTTGTGCCCCAATGTTATCTTGATGTTTATATTGCTATGACGTTGCAAATAGGGCGTATAATCGCCCACGTAAACAAACGCGCGGCGTACCACCCATTGCTGCCCTTTTATTTTGATTAAAATGTTCTTCTCTCACTTCTACCGAGTTCCTTTCTTCTTTTGTTCCTCTTGGTGTGTGCTACGTCATGATTTTTTGTTTTCATTTTTCTTGGGTCACATTAGTTGATAGACTTTCCTCTTTTGAATTTGAAACAAGTAATTGAATGTTGATGTAACGCTAGGTTGACGCAAATAATAATCATGTTATAATAAGATAGTGTATGTAAGTATAGGCTGAGTCCTTCTTCTTCTTAATCTTAAATGCAATCTGCCGTTAGGTGTTGTTGATTTTATGTGCTTCGTAAAGCTATCTATTCAGCGCGTGCCTAGTAAGGGATTAATACGATGTTTATACGTAGAAAGCGCACTACCGACTGCCGGTGTCAAGAATCTGGCGGTCTGTATGATTCGGCAATGTTCTAGCAATAATACATTGAAATCGGCATTCAAAATGTAAATTTTTTATACCTCTAAGTCTCACGATGCTTTCACAATGTTGCGTTAGATGTTTAATTTCTTCCAATGTGTTTCCTTTTCTGTGTGTTTCCTCTCGTATACCATCTTTCCACGTTTTTCTCGGTCTTCCGCTTTTATTTTTTCGCATTTCGTACACTATTTTTGTTAGTCTATTTTCTGGCATACCTATGACATAAATATCCCTCTATTAGTTTGTCATTTATGAGTTCTACATTTAGTTTTTCACTAAACATTTCATTTTTTATTCCGTCTTTTTCATTTTCTTCTCATTTTTTCTTAGAAAACTAATGTCTACTGCATTCAATATGGACTTAAGTTTGTACGTTAATGTCTAAGTGTATGTTTCACTACTATATGTCAGGGCCGGTCTTACTACATTTTTCACTACTTCTGTCTTGATCCGTGCTGGTATTACTTTTCATCTTAAAAACGTTTTTTACCATGTTAAATATTTTCCCAGCCTTCCCTATTCTTTCGTTTATCTCCTTGTGTATTCTCCCATCGTTATCATTTATTGTTCTAAAGTATTTATAACTATTTACTTGTGCCAATCTTTCGTTAAGTGGTCTTATGATTTGTTTTTGGTGTCTCTAGAAATTATCATTGTTTTCGTTATCTCTTCATTTATTTTGATTTAAATTTTTGTTAATGTAAAGAAAATATAGACAAAATTAGCCTGATTCTTCGAAAAGATCGCTGAATTAGTGCATCAATAATGGCTGAATCCTCGAACATTAACAAAAATGCCGCATAGCAAATTTTGCGTGAAGATCTTAACATGACAAAGTTTGTGCCAAGGAGTCTCACACCAGTGCAAAAAGAGCGTCTGCACGGAATGTTGTGTTGACATTCTGTAGCAACTTGATGCGGAGCCGAACTTTTTGCAAAAAAAATTAATTACTTGTGGCGAAACCGGGATCTTCCAGAGATGAAATGCACTGGAAAACCACCATCACCAACAGTGAAAAGGCTCGTCACGCCAAGCTAAAATTCAAGAGTCAGAAGAAACTACTGGAATTGTGAAACGCTTCCATTCTTGATCAGAACAATGCGCATCCTCGCGCAGCTCTTTCTTTGAAGCAATTTCTGATCGATGCATTATTACACTTGAACATCCTCCATATTCGTCCCACTTAGCACCGTGCGACCTTTAGGCCTTTTTCAAAGGTTAAGTCAATGCTTAAAGCGACACATTTTGACTCAGTTGATGTTGCAAAGAAGAAAAGGACAGATGTGTTGGAATAGCTAAGAGAAATTGGTTTGCTTCACGCTTTCGATCCCTGGAAAACGACACTGCAGTGTATAAGTGTATGAAAAAGTGCAAATGAGGCGTATGAATACTTTTATGTACGTGGATATACGTTTAAATAAAAATATCGACTATCTGGCAAATTTGGGCGGAGCGGAAATTAGTTTCGAGCGTTGGGAGTAGAAACTAGGAATCGAAAATCGGGGCGAAAGATAATGCATTGGATGAACCATCAATTTGTCTATGCTCAAGCATTAGCAAAGTAATTTTTTTCTTGGTAAAACTGACAGTTCTATGTTTAACATATGTTATATGTTTCTGTTTTACTACAAATAAATGAAAAATCAATTTAAAAGTTGGTTTCATTCGAACATGAAAAATTTCTTTCGTCACACGTTTCGTACTCGTTCTATTTGTGAAGATACAGACTTTATGTGCATGCGTATTCATATATCGTGTATGTAGTCGTGTACAAGTATGTTATATTGTGTTAGCCACACATATTTATGTGTGTATCGAAGGAAGAGAGGAAGATAGATAAAGCAAGAAAGGGTCGACGCCGGGCGGGTAGCAACTGTACGTCATTACGCTTAATCCGGAAAGCTTATTATCGGAGGGAACGAATGAGTTTCTGGGGCCGGTTTCGACGTGCGGACACCACCGTCGCGATTTTCTTGCCTGTCCAGGGATGTTGCTGGCGACTCTCTTTCCCTCTTTCTGGTTTTCTTCGCCCAGGATTAACTTTAGTCACGTGCGCGCGGTCTCTCGTTTGCTCTGTGTGTATGCATAGCAACGACTCTACTTTTTTTGGTTGTGCTCGCTTAATTAATGAGACCGTTACGGATCGAGCGACGCGTAGTGTTCTCAATCTGAGGATTTAGGGAAAATTTACTAGTGTGAATATGACAAAAGAACTATCTTTATTACTTTTAAAGAAAAGTTCTGATGGAATGGTGCAAAAATTGTAATATATGGATTCGAGGACAAACTATGAATCAAACCCCATCAAATCACAATTCAAGTAAAAAAGGGAATACCACAGGGTGGCTCTCTCAGTCCCATGCTATTCAATTTAGTTATGGATAAGATAATCTAAAGATACATGTAGGATGCAAAATGGACATATCTAAAATAAACGTAACATAATACACAGGTGACGTAGCTTTAATAGCAGAGACGGAATAATAATATTAGTAATAATGGGTGTTTATTGTCCATCAGTTACATGAACTAGTTACATACATAGCATAAGCTGAGTAACTAAGAATTATAGTAAAACAGTGTATTGAGTTGGTTCAATCGAAAAAAATATCATCGTAGACCAAATTCGCAGCTCGAACCGTTATAAGAAATGGGGATCTTTGTAGGGCTTTGGTACAGGAGTGAAAGTAGGAGAATATCGAGAAGAAAATCTTGACATGACGAAAGGAAGCTAGGAGAGTTAAGGGCAGTCAATAGTCCTGTGAACTTTTTCCCAAATGAATTGGGTCCCTTGCAGGCAGTTCAGAAACCCGTCTTTGAATCTCTTCAACATTGAGTTGCAAGTATAAATCATCATCATCATATTGAGACGATCACACTTGCGATGGACAATCCAACTTACTCATGGCGAATGAGTAGGATAGTACCTTAAAAACAGATATATTCTTGAAGAATTTGCATGTACGCATAGCAAAGCCCTGAGTCCTCCAGAGTCTTGGAGCCAGACAGGCAGACACTATCTATATGCAGAGAGAAGCAGCAGTGGGAATACAACACCAAGGTCCTTTACGTTATTAAATTTAGATAAGGGTTTATTTATGGCATACACCGATAGAACATTATTTATCTTTCTTGTGTAAGACACGAAACAACATTTTTTTTTGTTGAAATGCAGCTTACTTATATAGCACCAATTCTTGATGAAAGTTAAATTGTGTTGAAGGAGTTTGTCATCAAGAAGAGATTTCATAAATGCAATTTTTTAAAGTCATTTGCCTAAGCGATAGCAGAGCATTAAACAGGTGAAAGTTACAAACACCAGCGGTCCCAAACTCGAACCCTGCTAGCCCCCAGAAGAAGAATTAAAATCATGGGACCCACACCCATCATAAAACAACATCTACCATCCAGATAGGATTTAAATAAATCTAACAAAAGTGAACTAACATCGAAAGTTTAAAGTTTACCTTGCAGAACACTATGTTCTATACAATCACATACACTACTACAATCAGTATATATAAAGTCCACTTTCCCTGCGTTTCAAGCAGAACAATTGGCCAATATAACAGAGATGTCCACACTAAGAGCTATCAGAGGTTCCATCCTAAGGAATAGAATACGTAATTAAGAAATAAGCAGACGGTACAATACGCACGAGATAAGGAAATTCATGAAAGCCTGAATAGAATAATTGAAGCTACATGCAGAGAGAATGCTGGAAGACAGGATACCGAAAATAGCAAGGGGTGGAAAACCACAGGGGAAGAAGAAATGCCGAAAGATCACCAATGGTCTCAAAGCTGACAATACACATCTGCAGAATCGCCACGTTGAAATGGCAAAATGTCGAAGTAAATAGGTCGTCCCTAAAGAGAGAGGAAGAAGAATTTGCTAATTAAAAATTCGATGGTGCTGACCCTCAATTTGTGGTAATTCATTATGATTAAACAATAAGATCAAGATCTTTCAAATCTAATAAAACAAATAGCACTTTTTCGAACCACTTATTAAAATACAAACATATTCCATCTGAATTAAACAAGGTAGAAAATTTCCATTTCTGCGACAAAGGCAAAACTAAATATGCCAGAACCGCTTGAAATACAATCACACAAAAATTCCAATAATACTTTGCTCAATGACCAAACAGATCTTATGCATTCTCCGTTATTTACGCTGGTAAATGAGGTAGACTAGATTTTTACATCTGTTTCGCCCACACACGCCGTCTTAGTCATAAAGCCATAAATATTTGTTAAACCTACTGTTATGACTGTTATCTGTATATACAAGGAAAAAAATGTTTGTAATGAAGTAGTATACCGTTTGACAATGAGTTGGTAAAAAGTCGAAACTATAGTTACGATTAATTAATAAGGGAGTGGTAAAAAACATAGCAAGTTGTTTTTATTATTGTTTAATCAACTTGCTTATTAAATTTTATGTATTTCCTTCTATTTATATTACAGTAAAGATTGCAAGGACTGTGGGGCAGCATAATAAACACACTGTTCCGATTACTCCCCCCGCACAAACTTATGTGTATTACAGATTTGAGACTATGAAAATATAACGATAAATGTTATGTATGCTGACTACTTTGCTTAAGCTAAGAAAAAGAAAAATGATGAAAGAATTTTATTGCACGACAAATGCAAAACGACATGGAAAATTGTTCACAAAGTTCTTGGTAAAAATAAGAACTTGTGCAGTGGAAAAGACCTTAACAGTTTAACTATTCCACAATTAAGCAATGCAACAGATTATAAAATTCCGCAAAATTCATTCACATTTCACTTCAGGCCAGTAAATACCATTTGACTTCTTAGAATGTATACATAATAGTGTAGTAGAATAGACGAATTCGTCTTAGATTAATTAAGAATTGCTGCGAACTGTGTGATATTATTACCAATGAATCTTTTGCCCAGGTCTTTTTCCATTTGGAGTGACTACGAATTGCTGTAAAACTATCGTCCAATACATCTTCCAATAGTTCTCAAAATTATTGAAATGGTTGGCTATCAACAGACCATAGATTTCTTTGTAAAACATATTTTTATTTCATTTTGAGCAACACGGTTTTATGGTTGGGATAAGTACGCTTACTGCCCAATTCAGTGTAACCCAAACTGAATTGGTTACGGATGTGTTTGGGAATAATTTCATAGATGCAGGACTATTTTTTAGGTGTTACGAAGGCTTTCGATCCAATGTCACATAAACTTCTTTTGTATAAATTGTATAATAATGGAATTAGAAGTATTCCTTACGAATGGTCTTTACTGTCGACGTCAAAATGTCATTTTGGAAATTCTGCCCATATTTGTTTCTAATTAATCTAAAATTAATGAATCACACGTCAACTAACGTATTTCAAAATACAGACAAGTATGTACAATAAATAACGCTATACTGGTTAATTTTTGTATCTTAAAAAAAACTCTACAGATTTATGCATTGATTCAATCGCTGTCAAAAATCAGACGAATAAACCCATCAGGGCATATGCGTCATTATGCACTCAACGACCGCACAGCGGTAAAATTTAGTTTTCTCTTTCGTCATCGTCGTGTGCTGCTTGCCATTTTAAATAATATAAATTAATGTCGTTCGCTCCCCTGACATCCGACCATGAATCATGAGGTCGGCCGGGGCTCTTAACGGGGGCCGGCCAGGGCGGTAGGTACGCGCGGGCGGCAAGACGACATTTCGTCGGTGCTGCTGACGCGAACGACGCGCTGGCTGTGGCGTTTCGAGACCGAAGACTAAGTGTGGGGGTTGACGCGGCGAGAGTGGCATCCGACAGGGCGCTGTCACCGTAATTTCCACCACTATTACTCAACGCTGACTTCTAATAACGTCTCATGGTAAATATTCCTTGATTCGACGCCCTCTATGTGTATATGCTATATATGTACATATGTATATATGTAGTTTTCGTCTTTTCGCTAGGTCAGCATCGTACGACAGAAGGTGGCGAACGTCGTGCTATTAAAATTCAATTTGGTTTGTTAGTGAGTCAGCACCATCACAATCGCTAAGATCAGCGTACTTAGATACTATCTCGTTTTACATATTTACGGAAAATCTCAAATTTAAAAATAATTTATTCCGAGTGTCGTGCTGTAATTACCTCCGTCAACACCATTTATGACCTAGTTACAATGTTCTAGTATTTTACTTAAATGAAATAACATGGTTGCCATTAAAAAAGTACATACAGATGGGATTGCCAGCAACGAAACATAAAAGTTGTTACATTTATAGAGGATGAGTCTGACATATAAGACGAAAAACTGCCAAAAAACGTATAAAATCACCAAAAGCACCCTTGCACTAGAAGGAAGTCTAAATTTTAGTGTACAAAAATTGGTAAGGTAACAAAGCAATTAACCAATAAAATTCCATTGGAGGCCGATGGTTAACTGTTAGAATCACCATACCAATCAAAAGCAATGCGACGGAACCGAGTTTCCACCTACCAGCCATCGTCAGCGTTCTGCGTATGCTAAACCCACTTTCATCCTCGATAGCAGCAGTAGCAAGTCTTATTGCGAACTGTTTCAACGCTACTACGCGTCAAGACATGGCTAACCGACACCGATCAAGACTCAAACCAACGAGACGACCGCAATAGAGTCGGTAATGCAGTACAAAAATTACTTAACAATGACGTAACATTCAAAGCATAGTAACCTATAACCTATGGGCCCGAGGGATCTTATCTTTAGGAAACGAAGCTCGGGTGGACGCAGTCCAATCTACATCTACATGCAGCTCCCGAGAAAATGGAAACTGTTACACGCAAAGGACCTCAAAAATGACACAATATACAGTTCGAGATAATGGATACATCGGTGTAATTCTAGGCTACAAACTATCGTTAGAAGCACATGTTAGATATATCAAATGGAAATATCTAAATGAATTTGTAAAATGTAAATTTAAGTTCTAAGTTATGTCAAGTTGAGACGAGCCGGACAACTTCTGAATGACTATTATTTGACAGTTGATAAATTAAGGAATAAATTAAATTGGATAATAGATATCTATACCTAATAGCTCCTTGTGTATGTGTTATGTTGTGTTCTCTTTCTTGTTTCTCCACTGCTCACTCTACTCCTCCAATTCTTTCTTCTACTCTCCTCCAATCACCCTTTTCTTTACACTTATTTCATTATTTTCAAACGGCTTACAAACTTTTTTTTACCTTATTTTTTAATTTTCTTTACATTCTTTAATCTATTCATCATTCGAGCAACCACCTGGTATTTTGGTCACCAACACAACAGTACACTTTTCTTTCTACTCGTCCTTGCACTGCACTGCGATACAAAATGCTACGTCAATGGTTTTCATACTATAACATCAGCAGACGGTACTCCAGTTTGTTTTTTGGAATCTATGGTAGCAACTTGGGCTCGGGTAACTGCACCGGCAGTCGTCTGCTAAATCCGTGATATAATGTATAAAATCCTTCCAAACCCCATTATTGTATGGTGTAGTGTAATTTGAGGATAATAATTTACAGTGTATAAAAATAAACACACTATTTGGATTATAATGATTCGGCTATTCGACTTGATAATGGGAATACACGTATTCCCGAAACACGTGTCGTCCCGAATTAATCGATACTTTGTGCGGGAGGAGTATCCGAACAGTGTGTTTATTGTGCTGCCCCACAGTCCTTGCAATATTTACTAGTGTATAAAAAATAAAATATTCTTTGATTTAGGAACATTGTTTACACCTATCATTTGTACTTGGCTGGACTTATATTACTATTAGTTTCTACACGACAGAGTCCGGTTTTACCGGCTGAACCGGAGATATTAAGGGAAATTTCAATATTAATTCAAATAGCAATCATATAGGCAATCCTATGTACATTTAATTTAACATAAAGATAGTTTAATATTCCCGTGCGCTGCATACAAACCTAGTACGTTAACGAATTTTATGATGAACCAAAAGATGCTGTAAAAGATCATAGGAGTACATAATAAATAAAACCAGATGGCAGCCTCGCAGCACTGTTGAAAATTATGAAAAGATAAGATCTGTATGGGCGATTCAATCCCAAATGGTATCATCCAAATATGCGAACTCTACAAAAAACAGAAGCTAAAGAATAGGAAGTGACACTTCGAAGGCGGCAGGACAGATGGGACTTGCCTAAAGGACGAAGACTCTAATACCTAATTGAACATTGTTTAAACACAAGAGGATAGGCTATTGTCTGGCCCAATTTTTAATGCCACGTTGATATTAAAGTAGAAGAAGATCACTACCTCTTATAACACCGCCCAACAAAATAATTTTTTTGTCGTGGTGCCTGTAAAATACGAACGGATTTAGGGTATATCTGATGTGCTGGTTCCAAAAATAACTGGCATTTCAAAATAATTAACTAAATATTTAGGAGACTTAAATTGTCTGTTTTTACCTGAAATCATAATTATAATTCTCAATACTCCCCATTACTGGAAAGATCTGCATGTCTAACCCGACGCAACCCTAATCCCCACTACTTCATTTGCCTCTATCATAGGGTTCCTCGTATCCTCTGTCTGCATCTCACAGTTCAGTTTAGTATTGTGCTTGAATTGTTGCACGAATATAAAAAAATTCGAATGACAACAATGGCTTCTACAAGCCGACGGAATTGTGTGAACCATCCAGATGTTTTTTGTTACATTTGTGGTGAATACACTTTTAAGGAAAGTAGAAAACCCATATCTCACTTTATAACAAGGGCATATTTGGCGTATTTTGGCGTCCAGTTAGGAGACCAGGATAAATCTTGGGCACCACATTTTGTATGCAAAACATGCGTAGAACATTTGCGACAGTGGACAAGCAGAAATAGAAAGAGCTTAAAATTTGGAGTACCTATGGTATGAAGGGAGCCAGAAAACCATTATGATGACTGCTATTTTTGTTCTGTCAACATTAAAGGCTTTAATCGCAATAACCGGAATAAATGGACATACCCTAACATGGAGTCAGCAAGGAGACATCTTCCTCATTCTGAAGAAATGCCTATTCCAACGTTCAGTAACATGCCTATGCTTTCGGAGGATGACTCAGATACATCGTCTGACGAGGTGCAGTTCCAGAAAAGTGAAGGTGATAGTGATTATGAAGGACCTTCAGCGAGTCCTCAACGCTTCAGTCAAGAAGAGCTTAATGACGTTGTAGAGATCTGAACCTCTCAAAGGAGTCGTCCGAATTGCTTGCTTCCAGATTAAAGGAAAAGAACTTACTGTGTCCAGGTGGTAATATTACATTCTATCGTACCAGAGAGAAAGATGTGCTGCCGTATTTCTCTAAACAAAGCAACTTACTGTTTTCTAATGGCATAAGACGTCTCTTGAAGAAAATGGGGTTAATTGAATACACGCCAAGTGAATGGCGTCTTCAGCAGAGCTAAGGCCCAGCACTGGATTACCAGAAACTGGCCTTTAAGAAATGTTTTAGTTCAAGGAGAACACAACGTTCTTAACGAACCGTTGGTTGACAGAAACAAAATCATCTTTCCACCACTGCATATCAAGCTGGGATTTATAAAGCAATTTTTTAAGGCTTTACCTCGAGATGGACCATGTTTTGAGTATTTGAAACAAAAATTTTCAAGGCTTAGCACAGACAAACTGAAAGCTGGAATTTTTTATGGTCCTCAGATAAGGCAATTTTTAAATAACCCGCAGTTCACGGAATCAATAAACGAGCGTGAGTCTAATGCCTGGTGCTCTTTTGTTGACATCAGAATTATGGAAGAAAGGTATCAAGGAAATGGGATGCCCATATGATGGCCGATTACTGCTGGAATCTTCAGCGAGACTGTTTCGGTAAACCTCACGCAAAGAAATCTTATAAAAGGGAATTTTTAACTGATGATTGAAAGTTGTATATGTATTTTTTCCTGTTAAATAAATACCTCCTACCCATTTTTTTGTATCTCAGTTAGCAGTTATCAAATAGTAATATTTTAGAAGTTATATACAAAACAAAACTATATATATATATATAAGTTTGGCGAATTCTTCCTCAATAGGGCAGAAAGAGTGAATTTCGAAGACTAGATCTGATAGAACAAATCTGACGGCACTTTTGGATTTGGCACCCCAAAATTGCTTAATTACATTAAAAAATGCGAGGTACCGAAATGTGTGTTGGCCAGTGTAATGCGAGGAGAGACGCACACCTGAACATGAGGTGCTGATCTACAGGAAATGGGCTGCAGTTGCCAGTCGTCTTACAGAGAAAGCATGAGAGAACAGTGGAGCGCAAACAGACAGATACATATGAAATAAAGTCGACAACCTCAGACTCTCCGATGATATGCCAAAAGTGAGACAGATATGCAAAGACATCGAAGTGAAAAAAAACGGGTTTTAGTGGGCCAAAACGAAGAGTACACTGCCGTGCCACTGAGCTTGGGCGACGTTGTCCATTAAGGATTTCCCCCTGTCAAACAAAAAAACCTACGCATTTGATCGTCAACATTTTTTCTTCAGATTGCTTTCATTATCAGCCTAATGTGCATACGTTACATACAACATCACTCGCTTGACGAGCTAAAATTCTAGCGGGTCGCATTAACCGCACGACGCAACCCAGCGGCCACAAAACACTTACTAATTTGCATCGCAGCGCCGCGCCGGGGCCGCACTTTCTGCGGATCTGGTAATTGCGTAAATCATGTAAATCCGTTGTTTAATTGGGCGAGCTGGTATTGTGCGCGCGGACGACGATGCGGATAAAAAGGTCGCTCGGAGGCCGGAGGAGCGCGAAACACATCCCTAGGTGCATTCGTACTATATCTATATATGTGCCACATCGGACCGGAAGAAGCGTCGTTTAAAAGGAAGCTGTATGTTAATTAAGCTCGCGGCGGACTTTTTTCGGGTTTTTATGAGGACCCACGGGCGTTTATTTGATAAATATTAGCCGGAGCGCGTTCCGTTTCGCGCTGAAAAAGTTTCCCGGAGACTTTTAAGCGCGAGTGTAACCTCAAAGGTTCAAATTGGATTTTTGTGGTGCAAAAAAAGTGTAAAATTTACACATGATTGTCTGATTCATTAGAAGTACGCAGATATAATTATTGTATTTGTCACAGACAATGGTTTTAACAGCATCCTGATTCTGGAATTTTAATTTTGCTGGGTATTGTATGGTTATATTAACTACACATTTTAGCTTATTTCCAAGCCGGTGGTTTCTACTATTTTTTATATGATACAAAAGAAGTCCAAAACTTTCCATTAATCTGCTTCTGAAAATAATTCTCATAAATTTTGTGCTGTACTATTTTCGCTATTGATCGTAACAGAGACAAAAATATTGTAGCTTAACCGCAATATGAACATTATTTTATTTTAAAATACCAGCTAAAAAATAAACTAAATGTGCTTAGAAACTATAAATAAGGTCGTATCTATTACATTTTGATGTATTTGATACAGTTCTTTATACTGCAGTATCTACCTGAAAGTTTAATATGCCAATATGTAATCGTCTAAAATATTTTATGGTGTTACTGTGAAGCTCGCGAAATCTTTGAAACCAGAATTGTGAAAAATTACTATTACTTAGACATTTAAATCAAATATATATATAATTGTAATATTTGCCGACGGTTTCTGTTTCTTTGGTTACCGTAGAGCAAATATGACGAGTTCTTGATATTACTTTACATTTTGCATAGATAATAGATAAATTATTTCCGTAGTTAAAGCGCGCCGGTATTTTCGTCTACGCAACATTAACAGTTCTACTGCATTTTTCTTTATATCATCTCGGCATGGCTAACTTGACACATTTGATGTATTTTTTCATAAAAGTAGTAAAGGCAAATGTCGATGTGATAATGTTATTTACAAGAAATTCTGACAGAAAGTTTAAAATGGGTCATTTGACCCGTCGAGGTAGGTTTAGTGTTGATGTATTTATGTATATTTCTTGGTTTTCTTATTGGTCTGTCATAGGTAGTAAATTTTTTTCCCTAATAATTGGGCAATTGAGGGTTTAATTTTTTCTTTTGGGTATTACATTTATAGCATGACATTCCTACAAGTTGTGTTTTTTATATAAGTTAACGTGTGTTTTTTTTATTAAGTTTAACATTTCTATTATACAATAATAAATTTTTTTTACTGTTTTTTTATATAAATTATATATTCAGCTAATATATACATACATATGTTTACATTGCAGGTAAAGCGCAAACGACAGCTGTGGTTCCCTTCATTACTTTGAAAATTCTTTTACAGTAGTTATTCTTTATATCTAATATTTGTACATTTTCAAAGCCAAATTTTTTACTGCATTCAGAATATATTGAAATAATGTAAGTAAGCTGTCATAATAACCACAAATAGGCGTTGAAACAAAGCTACAGGTAGGTATATAAGTGACACTTGAAACAGTTAAACTAACGATACGGAACAATTGTTATAATTTAGTGATAAATTTAACATTCCAATATTTATTTTTATTGAAAACTAGAACAATTTAACATTTTCGTACTTGTGGACTCAGTCACACTTAACAAAACTTGGAAACACTCAATCAATGCATAAATATACATAACGCTAATGTTTAGCATCATTACTGATGATGGCAACTCCGTTGCTGAAATACGAATTCAGTTTGTATATATATATATATATATATATATATATATATATGCGGTGTGAACTGTTTTCATGTTTTATTAAGTATGATTTTCACACTTCTTAAATGAAGATAGAAAACTCATTTCTCATATTTAGCAGGAAAAAAATTGTTCATGTTATCGCTTTATGGTTAATTTAACATTTTGTTTCCCTGGGTGAAAGATATATTCCGGCCTAACGCAGTACAACCCTCTTTATCTAGCTTTTCTTGGATAATATATTATTTATATTTTGCAAAATGCATTCAGCTACAGTTTTCCTACAAATTTGGGCCATAGTTTTATCGTTAATGACAATATTTATCATCACCATATGTTCTGCTTTAAATTTATTCGTAGCTTTTTGCACGCGTAAAATCCGGATTTTCATTCTTAATGATTGGAATGTATACTCATTCACGCAAAAGGCACAATCTCTTCCCACTCGTATGCTACATACTATCAGAGTAGACTTACTCAAAGGCGGATTGTTCTTTTCCCAATTTAAAAGCCCTTTCTATCATTGCGGCGTTTGACGCAAACAGCGAAGAAACAAGAGGACACGCAAAGCTGTATATTGTAGCAATCGCATCGAGCATCGTGCGTTGCCCGAGGAGGAACGTAGAGAACGAGAGAAGGAACGGTGGAGGAGAGAACTCAATCAAACGCCGGCGTTCCATTTATTTTTATCGCCCTCATATTTAAAGAATAAATTTACAAAGTGAAACACATCCAACACCGGCACGCCGGCAAACAAAGAAAAATTCTATCGCCGCAGTTTCATATATCATTTGGCAATATAAATTCGGGCGTTTTCAGTGTTTAAGTTTGAACTGAGATTTCATATTCGGCCATATTTCTTCATATTTACATATCTCATAAAGCGTCACGTGATGTACGGCGCGAGATATTTCACGCGATATTCGGCGTCGCCTCCGAGGAAGATGACGCCGACGAGGCTCCCCAGCAACGACGGGAATACCTAATACACTCTCGCTATCTGTCGTCCCAGGAAAAATTTCTCCCATATGCTTCCTTCTCGCTAGCTGGTTCGTTCTCTTATTCGATGAGGGCGAAATATCGTATGACTGACTGATATGGATGCAATATTGCCTATACTTTTCCGTTCGAAAACTTTCATTACCTATACATATTATATTGATTACCATCGGAATATCTTCCGAATTTACTTCTATTCGTCGCAATACTACGTCGCTTTTTACTTTACCTCTTTTTATATTCTCAATATTTGGAGTACCCATACTATAGAATTTTCCTGTATCTAGAAAGCGTTGTTTCCGTTTTTAAATTGTAGTACGAACAGTAGTCATCTTTAATGCCTAACAGATAAATTCAATAACAGGTTGCTACATTTTAAAACAAAATTTTAACTACAACAAAAATATCCGGTAATGTTTTATTTGTTGGCAGAACTTAAAAAGAAATTCTGTAAAAAGGTTGCTTCCCAAATATGTTTCTGGGCGCTGATTTCAAACCATTGTTAAATGATCCAGATAATTAGAAATACGTGCTAACTAGGCAGTAAATTTAGGGCGGTGGAAATCACAGCTAGAGACTCAAATTAGCAACGAATCAAATCAAGTTCTTGATTCAGTCGCGCCTACTGAATAACCGATTTACTGTATTTTAGAAGGCAGATATTTTTCAAAACGTCTATACTCACAAGCTTTTAAACTAAAATTTTGAAAAGATATCAAACCATATGTTAAATACAATTTATAAATTTTTCTGTTCAACAAATAGTTACAACAAAATATATATCAGGATGTGTTTCAAATATGTTATTTCTTTGAAGTTTTTATTTATTTTTGTTAGAGTGGTGGACAGTATCGGCTATACTGGTTAGAATTCGAAGATCAAATTTGTTGGGAATGTAGCCAGTTCAATCAAAGAACAACTTTATTGTTTCGCTCGAGGTTTCGGTTTTTATTTAAACCTTCTTCAGGAGTACAAACTACAAAATATGCGTTTCATGATTGGACAAAAGATAAATTATGCTGAGCTATTACTTACATGTCCTTAAATTGTTATTTAACATGTGAAAATATGGACAATATATTTACGTTGACACATTAAAATGTTGAATAGTATAACACAATATCACATTACACCAGACAAACATTTAAAAGCGACTATTACGGAGAATATGTTTGTCTGCTGTAATGTGATATTGTGTTATACCATTCAACATTTTAATGTGTCAACGTAAATATATGGTGCATATTTTAACATGTTAAATAACAAAATACGTCACGACATGTAAGTAATAGTTCAGCATAATTTTCTTTATCTTTTGTTCTATCATCAAACGCATATTTTGTAGTTTGTACTCCTGAAGAGAAATAAAATCCGAAACTTCGAGCGACACAATAAAGTTGTGTTTTGATTGAACCGGCTACAATCCCAACAAATTTGATCTTCGAATTTATTTTTGTATTTGTTTTTACCTGGAATATTCAGATAACGTATAGAGCCGACGAAATCCAAAGGCTCTCTTTTGTAATTTAAGGTAGATATGGGATATGTATGTTTCCTCTAACTCCCTATGCCCCGCAATAATTTTCCGAGAGTTTGCCTACTACTCTAATAATTTCAACTTTACTTTTTTACCTATGGAAAGAACACGTCAGAACGGAGAGAAAAGAATTAGAACATCTACTGCGTGATTGGCAGAAAATCGCAACTGTTAATATATAATAAATTGATACTTTACAAAGAAATACTCAAACCAGTTTGAAGCTACGTGAATCAACCCTATAGTAATATCAAAAAAAATTCAAAATAAAGTTCTACAAAATATAGTAGGAATTCCCCTTGGTACTATAGCAACGACCATTTACATAGAGATGTAAAGATTGTAATGGAACGGTACGAATAACAGATTTTTATTTAACAAACTCTGGCTATTAATACTATATCAGCCGCATATACTAGCAGTTGTAGGCGTCTTTGTGCGATGGTTCCTTTAATTCTCCTTACTATAGTCGTTGCTTCCAGGGCTACATTAAGTAACAAGGTAGACAGTGCATCTCTTTGTCTCATTCCGTTCCTCACATGGATCGCCTCGGACAGTCCTTCGAGCGTTCTTATTCTTGCTTGTGAATTCTCCATTGTTATTTTCATCACTTTTATCAATTTTGTTGGCATTTCCATATCCTCCATATTTCTTAACAATTTGTATCTGACTATATTGCAAATGCTTGTTTAAAATCGGCAAAAAGAATATACAGTTGCATAACGTGTTCGTAACACATTTCAATTGCTTGAGACATGGCGTGGATTGCATCTATTGTCGATCTTACTTTCCTGAAACCTTGCTGATGTTCTCTTAGGTGTATTTTGACAACCGCTTCCAATTAACGATGTTAGCAGTTTTTACACTGCGTTGAGCATCACAATACCTCTGTAGTTATGTTTGGACGGATCATCTTTCCTAAGGATTGGAATCAGTAGTGCGTCCCTCCAGTCAATTGGCATTGTTTCTTCCTTTCATATATTAATGATTAAATTATGAATTCTTTTGTGTAACTCGTCATCTCCGTGTTTAGTAAGTCCATTACTTGCGCACTGTTATAATGCATACATATTCAAAACACGTTTTTGAACAACAAAGACAGACACGCACACGCACATTTTCTAGCTACGATATTGAATGAAATCAAACAAATTAACCCATAATAGAGTTGCATAAAGGTACTAACATTCACCATAATTTTTTAAAATATAAATCATATAGAAAGGTTTATATAAAAACATTATGTTACAAATATTAGTTGAATCAATTATTGAGCTCAGAAACTTTTGTGATGTATTTTCTCCCGCTATGCGTTTACTAATGTTAATACAGCTATTAATTGGCGTTCTATGATTATTCCGGTGATTATCTCCACTAACCCTGTTTTCAATATTAACCTCAATGTATATCCATCACAATAATTAATAAATTCTGTTAGAATAGTTTAGTTATACTAGACTTTGTGTCATAAAACGTTTCTAGCAATTTCTACCAGTCACAATTATATACACTGGTATCGTCTATATACGTGTAAACTTTACCATAACCAATACAATCTGAAAAGTCCCATTGTCATATTGTCATCAGAGAAAGTGTATCGTCAACACAACTTGAAACAGAAATCAATTCGTATAAATAGTGAATAGGCCATTAAAGTTTAGTGATACTTTTTGTGTGATAATTATAGCAACACACGCCCATGTAGGAAATTATAATACAGGCTGTTTTGAACTTGATTAACCTTGTATTCAAATCCGAGGTATGTAAATGTATACACGCTATTATTATAAGTATCGATTTTAACATTAAATATGGCGGTGTAAGATTTAAATAGTCTATTATTAATTCATATATCTCTATGTACCCATCAACGTTTTTACTTACAGTTAGTATATAGGTATACGTATACAGGGGCTACTCATTGGTGTGGCAAAGCTCGATATATCAGTTATCATATAAGATATCAAAAATAGTTATTTACGAAAATTGTGAACAGTTTTAAACTTAACATATCAAAATTATTTTCATATATACAGGACGTCGCATATCACCGGGGTGAACCAAACATACGTTTTCTTAAATGGAACATCCTATATATTGTTTCAGCTTTAGATTAAGCTCATGTCTCACAACCCCAATATACAATTTCATTGGAAATTAATGACTCTAGATATAGAGAGTGCTTAATAAAAATGAAAGTAAGTAAACTATTCTTTCTTTTTATGATATAAAATACAGGGGGTAATCTATTTAAAGAAATTAATGTATTTGAGTTTTGACTCGCCCTGTATTCACTTTTGACAATTTTGAAAAAATGTCACTTTGTTATAAAAGTGGACCAATATCAAAAATCTATGTTTGTAAAAGAAAAATTTTAGACTGTATTGTTTGTAGTATACAAGACATTGATTTGCATATAAAATCGACCATAACTTCTGAAACATGCTGTATAATGCAATGAAATTGTATATTGGGGGTGTGAGGCATGAACTTCACCTAAATCCGAAATAATATACAGGTTGTTCCATTTAAGAAAACCTATGTTTCGTTCACCCTGGTGATATGAAACATCCTGCATATATTAGAATGATCTTAAAATGTTAAGTTTAAGACTGTCTACAATTTTCGTAAATAACTCTTTTTGATATCTTATATGAAAACGGGTATATCAAGCTTAACCACACTAACGCGTCACCCTGTATATGTAGGTATATGGAAACAACACGGAATATCTGCTTGCTCAAATACGCAAGATAAATGATATTGCGTGGCCACGCAGTGACACGTACATTTTTTAAGGAATCCCAGCGCTCGTTCTTTATTTTATGTACACACACATTTCTTTTATACCAGTATAGCCTCGCGTGCTCTAGTAATGTGCAGCCTAAGTATTATATTAGCAACAAGATGCGCGTTTAAAAAAAAACCGTATTCGCCGTACAAGTAAAAAGAGACGCCGCAACAACCGTGGTAATTTTTCAACGTCGATATCTCGTGCACGAGTTTAGGCAGCTCCCTTTTTTAGTAAATTTCATCGACGAACGATCGATACCTTTTATAAAGCCTGTCTCATATAGTGTGCTCACTATTCGGATCTCGTAACCGGTAGAAGATAGAAAGTTGAAAGATGAAAATTTAAAGAGAAATGGAAAATTGTGTGAATTCAACGTGATATTTGTGAAAAAAGAAAATGCCCTAATGGACTAATATCATACTAATGCAGGATTATATCAACCGTGCAAAAAAATGACGATTCGCCGGTAATAATATTTTCGTCTACCGAAAAATTCGGTTATAATGATCTCCAGGAAAAGAAATCATTTGTGTTTTGTATACGATATCAAAGGTATTTATTTATTTTTTAAATATTTTTCCACCAGTTTCACCAGAAACCTCTACATTTTAACTTATTTGGCATAATGTCTGACGTTGATCATTTTCGACACTAACATCAGATCTACATCCTCATGTGTGGGTTTTTCAATGTAAATTAGCAGATAGACATCCGTGATTCTCAAAATTTTCTTTAACGCGATGAATTGTAGTTAAACTGGCAATAGGATCAATGAATGGACAACTCTAAAATTGACGTTAGCGTATAGCCTCGGTAATACCACTTTATGATTTGCTCCTTCTCATGTATCGTGTATTCCATTTTTCTAACAAGAACGCTACACTCTACCCTCTATAAGAGCTGGCAAATGTAATGCAAATGAATTAGGCGTAACCGTACGAAGTGCGACGAGGTATGCTCCCGCTACCTTGCCCTTTCAAAGCCTCTCGTACCAAAAGTTGTTCCACTGTATATCTTCTCGTGTAGTTGATTTCATGTAAAGATATCGCAATACGAGGGATATTCGGTTACTAAGATAGATTTGTTAACTGCAGACAGACTACTATATTTATAGAAATCAAACATGCACTAAGTAAAAGGGTGAACTGTTAGCTACTTTTCAACGTAATCGCCGCCAATGTTAAGGCACTTATTCCAGCTTCTATAAACCCTTTTCGTAAAAGGTGCGATCCAAATTTGTAAAATACTGCCGTACTTCGTCTTCAAAGCTTTCACCCGACAAGTGAGCTTTGATCGGCACAAACAAATGAAAATCAGAAGGAGCCGGGGCTGGACTATGGAATAATGACTTCCCAATTGTGTTTCTGAAGCTAGGCCTTCGTCTGATTTGAGGGATGCGGTCTTGTATTGCGGTCTTGTATCATGCAACAACCTGATTCCTTTCCTCAACCTTCCTCTTATTTTCTACCGAATTCGCTTTGTATAGGTTTTCGAGAATTTGACAATAAATATCGCTGTTGATTGTCGCTTTCGGTGGTAAAAACTCTATGAGCAACAAAATGCCTTGCATATCCCCAGAACACAGTTGCCATTGTCTTTTTTGTATACTGCTGAATTTTGTCGGTGTTGGTGGACAGGATGTTTCCATGTCATTGAGTATTTTTTTTTTGATTCGGGAGTGTGGTGCTGTATCCACGTTTCGTCTCTGTAACTATAGACCCAAGAAATCCGTTTTCCTGACGATAGCGCGTTAAAAGCTCAATTGCCGCCGACATTCCTTGCATTTTGTGTTGGTCGGTCAATAGTTTTGGTACCTATCTAGCGGACTCTGTTCGATAGCCTAATCCAGATACGATTTCACTAACAGAGCTTTCAGGAATGCCGGTCAGTAAAGCAATTTCCCGTGTTTTCAACCGACGATCCTCTCGAAGCAGCTCATCGAGCTTTAATTGATTCTCATCCTTTTTCGTTGTTGATGATTTCTTTCGCACACCTTTGGGATCATAGTTCAGAGGTGTGCATCCACTTTTGAACTGTTTACACCAAACACTAACTTGTTTTCGATTCATAACGCCTTCTCCGTAAGTCTTCAGTATTCTTAAAAATAATAAAAAATACCCTTACCACCTCGATGAGTGAAGAACTGCTGGATACGTATTTCGGCAACTAAGTTGCCATCCTCA
>JARFOC010000662.1:197280-229727 GCA_031763485.1 Osmoderma eremita
TTCGACAAGCACACAGCCTCCATACAACGCTTGTTGGATACTGGCCTCATGCGCCGTACTAGCAGTTCATATATACATATCTATGTGGCAAGTATGTCAATATTTTACATTGCTAGTAGGATTCAAGCACTGTCGTTGCCAGCAGTGTATACGAAAAAATATAAAAAATACATAAAACTATATAAAAGTATATAAAAATAAATAAAAATGAACAGCTAGAATTCCTGCGGAAATGCACAGCTTATATAAATATAAAGGGGATTATACATAAACAGAGAGAGCAACAGATCCCGAGAACCACATGACTGAAAATGTCCACAACTTAAATTAGTAAGTAGTAGCAGTGTGCTTGTATTACTAACCTGGATTTGAAGTTCTGAATTACAGAAAGAAACCAATGGTGTAGCACTATTTTCTTTATAGGTACTAAGATGACAATATATATAAAATATAAATATATGCAGATAAATACGCAGTTAATCTAATATAAATATAATAACTTTATGTAATAACGCAGAATTTTTCAATTCTTTAAAGCAATTGAACTTGATTTTTGTAAATGACAATTTATTTATATAATTTTAATAAAAACTAAGGCAGTAAACTCGGGAGTGTTAGTCATTTCGATGGAACAACAAGTGGGAGAGATAACGGATTTTATACAGATTGATGGTCCAGTGAAAATAAGAGCAGGGGAAGAAATAATCTAATTCTACCCGACATTACGAGAACTAGATGAAGCACGAGAGGCGAACGAAACAGTAGAGTAGGAAGAGACCAACACAAAGAAACGGAATGCATGGGAATATTTAGCGAAGAAACTATAAACAGAAGTGCAATAAATAATATGTAATAGGATGCGGTATCAAGAAATTGTAGCAGAAGAAACAAATGCAAAACCAAGTGTTGCTCATGGGGAGCTTAATGTGTCGGGTAAGAAATGTATTTCTCTGATGCATTTATGTATGAGATAAAGATGAAACAAGGCATAAATTCGCCAGCATCCAGCACATCAGAGTAATGCGTATTCTCAAGAAAAAGGAGAAGAAGAAGATGGAGAAGGAGAGAAAGATATTTTATTAATAATAGAATTAAATACCTAATTGAATTTTGCAAATGCGTAAAAATTTAAGTACGCAAGCCATCCATTCGCTAACGAAGGAATCATATTTCGTCGATTCTACCTAGCCTCACAAGGAATAATATTCCGGAAAAGTGCTTTTCCTCTTCGCGTCCGATAAAAGTCCTTTCGTGCGGTAAATAAAATTTTCATAGAAGACGTCATCGTACACGTGTATGTAGGCACATAAATGGAAATTACACGTTTTCCCACACATGATTTTTCCAGGAACAGGCGACCGGTACGCGGATAAATGGCGGTCGAGTCGCGTAATTCGAGCTTAACACGAAATAACCGTACTGCTACCGCGTCGCATATAACGGGGTCCGAGTGAAACACCGACAGAGGAGAGATTCTAATCATTTATTGATCAGCGAGAGGTTTTTTCAAGGTACAGTAGAGTGAACCGCGCTAAAAGGTTCAACAGTCAGCAAAACGTGCACTCACTTATCGGCTATTACGATATCGTTGATTTTTCCTGATAGATACATTAATACATATCATGTATATACACAATCGGGAAGTCAACATCTTTATATAGGAGCGAAATATATGCATGGGAGCCGCCGTAGACGCTCTCTATCGAATTTTGTGTCATTTATATTATCCACAGAATACATATGTGGTGCAAACTTTTAACATTATTGTTATGACCTATTTCTCATTGCATTTTTTTTTGTTAATTAGTTTTCTAAAAATAAAAAATTAAAAAATACCCTTACCACCTTGATGAGTGAAGAACTCCTTGGCAACTAAGTTGCCATCCTCAGCAGAATCTACGAAGGAACATACTATAATATATATACATATATAATATATATATTCGTTTATTAGCAATCAGAATATATACATTCTAGCAACTAACTTGTTAATAAGCAACAAGATACAGTAAAATCTTGCGTTTTTAATGACGTGGAAAGCTGTGAATTTAGCGGCTACGGTGTAGTCAACAGACGGCAGGCATTAGCTAATAGAGGCTATTGAGGTTTAGTTCCCTTGTTGGTCTCGTGACCGTTGTCTTCTTACGTAGTTGTAACAATGGAATTAGTAATGGATTTCTGTGTTCTTCTAATCTTTCGTGATGTTTATTGACTCTCTCCCGGCTGATTTCCTTTACGTGGAGAATCATAAACTCAGTGTGTAGAGTGCGAATTTCAACAAACTATGGTGCATTGGGAATTGCTCGTAAGATTTTAGACTGTACTCTACACTACTGTACTTTAACTACATCTATCTGAGTATTGTTACTTGGTTAATGTTGATTGTGGGCCAGTACCCTTTCCGCGGAGTAAATTGAAATTGAAATTTGAAAACCATTCTTCTTAGGTGTTCTTGTAGTGTTACTGATGCTGCTGTTGGATCTGATACTACTGCTAATATAGTTGTATCGTCGAGAAATGTTCCCACTATTATTGTTCTGGATGTCGGCCAATCATATGTGTACAGCACACATAGGAGCGGATTTAGGATATTTCCGTGGGAACCCCAGAATGGATATAGTATCTGTGAGTTGTTTCTGCGATGACCTTTACTTCGAATGTAGTTAAGATTTCATTAGGTTAAATTGACTAGAAGAGGGTATTTTCTGAATTTTGACTATCACAGATGGCATACTTTGTCTAAAGTCTGGCTTACATCAAGATATGCAGCTGCGCAGTACTTTAGATTTTCAAATCCTTTATTAGATCTGATATACGATGATACAGTTGTACAGTAGAACGGGCTTGTCAAAATCTGAATTGCTGGTCTGGCATCCAGTCTTGGGGGTTTAGACCTTTGTTTAGTCTTCTAACTATTAGTTACTCTAGCAGTTTTGATATGTTTGATGCTGCGTTTGTTGAATCTTTTCTTGGATTATGTACCAATATTATCTACGCAGCTCTCAATGATTTTGACCAATATCCTAGTCTTATTATCGCATTATAAATATGAGTGCTTTTAGAGCTCCAATGAAGGCTGAAAAATTGATTAATCGATATCCAAAGATCGCGTAGATTTCTACGCCAGTGTCCTTGCTGTCATTCAATTATTTTGCAGATGTACTTGTTTTAGCTTCCCCATTCTCCATTGAGTAGGCATTCAATGGGTTATATCTCTTCTATCTATCCCGATAAGCATGTTCACTTGATGCCCTATTGCCTTTTGCATCTAAATAAACTTATTTCCATATTATCACATTTTTTATGTATTGCATAAGTGCTACACGCTGCAAATTAAAGTCATTCATCAACTTAGAATATAACACAAGGCTAAACCAGTTTGTAAATATAAAAGTTAGAACTGAGAAAATCAAATAATTTAATTTATTTTATCAAATTTCGGCAATTCCGTAAAGGAGCAAGAAATGGCTTATTTTCATCAGCAACAGCATCGAATGACTGCATTTTAAATGCATGCATACATATAACGTACACTCAGAAGTTAAGTAAATGCTTCGTTAGGCAGTTTTGTAGTTGATAAACGCGTTTACCTAGTATACGTTAATTCGTATTCACACGGTCGTGCCGGAGCTTCAGTGAATGAGCATTCTACCAAGATCTATGGTTTTTGTTTTGCACACCCAGATACATACACCGCACACGAGCGAATGCCGCTGGCTGGCTTGTTGACTGCCGTAGTAACTGGCTGTGCTGGTTGGTCGGTTGGCGGGTAGTAATTGCAAGTTCGGTACTCTGATGCGGACGTATTTGTTTGTGCTTAGTTTATCCCTTAATCCCGGCGGATAGCGCGTTTCATTAATTAATGGGCCGCACCCTTACGGAACAAGCGGCCGCCGTAATTGTTACATACGGCACTGACATTAACGGCAGCAGTCCGGAGGTGATGCCTTTATCTACTATAGTACACGGCTTCGCAAAAAAGGGACGGCGGAGTCTCCTTAAAGATCTAGCGACACAAAATTCGTGTAGAAGAAACTACACTGGCCAAAATAATTAATATTTATTAAAAGAAAAGGACAGAGTCACGGAGTGGTTTCAGGAATGGCTGAACTCGTCTATTAACTATAGTAGAGATTATTGACAAAACCAAATTGGAAAGGGAAGGAGCACATTTGGCCTTTATAGACTTGGAAACGGCATTCGATAAATTGGTATCGCGACATATCAGAGCAAATGGGAGTAAATGCTAAGCTAAGTAGAGTAATACAAAGTTTTTACAAAAATACAATCAACTTTGTAATTTATAAAAACATGAAGTCGAACATGTTAAAATAGAGGAGGAATTAAGACAAGGTGGAGGAATGAGCCCAATATTTTTTTCAATGTTCATGGACCATATTGTCTTGTAATACAATCAAAGTATGAAAGACTTACTTATAGAGTATAAAGATTTGCCACCAGTGGAGGTAAAAGAATGTGCCTATGCACACGATGTTGTAATCACGACAGCTAAAGGAAGGGATTTAAAGAAAAATTTGGACGTATGGGAAAGAATACTGGAGGAAAACGGAATGAAAACGAACCCAAAGGAAATAAAAGTAATGGCAGTAACGGAAGAAGGAAGTATGCATATACATATTGACTGAGTTAAAGTGGAACAAGTAAAACTTTTTGAATACTTAGAGATAACAATAGAAGACACAAGAAAACAAGAAAGAGAAATTAACAAAAGAATAGAAAATCGAACTAGAGTCTATCACAAAGGAAAAACGTGGGAGGAAGCACGACTACTGGCAATAGCCAAGAAACAGTAGTGTAAATACACCTATGGTTAAAGAATATATAATATATATCTAAAGGTAATTTTCTAAGATATTGAATATCTCAGTTTTAATACTTGTAAGCAAGTATCTGAACATATTATTGTCTTTTACACTTTTTTGGACAAGTTTTAATGTGAACTTGTTGTAGAGTATTGTGTCTTTAATGTAGGAAAATACCGAAATATTCAATTTTATAGAACATTTTTTGCAATAATTCTTACTAGAAATATAGACTAAAAACGCGTATGATCTTCACTAACAGCAAAAATCGCTTAATGATATTGGCTGGATTAGCGTATTGAAGAATTTCCCATTTCTCCCTGACAGCAATTTGTAATTCTTCAAGCGCCCTCGGTAGCTTATTTCGCCTAATAAAGAACCTCAAGGATTACCATGTGGGTCAATTGACTGACTACTCCATTCTCTCTATACCAACTTCGTGAAAGAATTAGTTCACAATGTATGCTCGATGGAGACAGGCATTGTCGTCTGTAAAAACGTACTCTTCTCTCAGTGTTGCTGCATATGGAAGAACTATGGACCGCAGAATCTCATACAGACATCTCTGGCCGTTGAGGACCATTTTCTATGAAATAAAGGTTGTTATGTCCTCCAGTGCTTATTCCCGCAATATTGCACCGCTTTCGTGTCCAGTGCAGGAACACCATGGCAGTACGGTAATGACTGTATATGTATGTATGGTGTCCCCGCACTGGACACAAGAGCGGTGCAAAATGTTGCACGTTATTTCTAGTGGTCCCAAAAATAGCCTCGATAGTTATTCGAAAAATTCAAAATTTAATGGATATATCTGTAAACGGAGACTGATAATGGAAAGAGAGGCTAAATACAATTCGAAGTCAATTGAGATAGGATTATTAACATTACAACATATTAACACAGACCTACAAAAAATCTAAGTACTTACAGGTGCTACCTAAATGAATCTTGAATAAATACTATTCTGGTAATACGTGAAAGTAACAGGCATTTGCCTAGACCTATTCATTGTCATATTATTTAAGAAAGGCCAATAAAGATGGGTTTTCAGATAATGTTCGCCTCAGTGTTGTTTGTTTTTCTTGGTCGCATTGTATAATTATTACATACAATAACCATAACACCATAACACCACTGCTCCTTACTACTCACTACTTTGGCGTGTGGCGAACCAGAATAGGCCTATTATCCAGCTGCAACGTAAATCTTGATTCTTTTCTGAATAATAGTGCCCCCGATTCATTCTGACTCCAATTGGGATGATCATCAGCCCGTATCCTATGGGCTCTTGTACTCTCTGCAGTAAATCTATAGGGAATACGAATCAACGGTTTTCGGGCATATAAGCCAAAGCTATGCAAAAGACTTTTTTATTTTTTACGTTGATACCAGCTTTCTAGTAGCATAAGCAAATTCACGTGGAAGCTGAGTTGCATTCAGATTTATACGTGCCAATTGCGATAGGTATCGAGTTTTAAAAAAAGCCATTGCAAAGTCTGTCTTACATCTTGCCTCACTTTGCTGTGCTCATCCGCTTTCTAATTGACCTATGGTCCCTCCAAGGCTCTATTTCTAGCAGATCATGGTGTGTTTCCATTTCAAACGACACCCAAAGTTGCAAATCTCCACCACCAATCAGAGCGGTTAACGTTTGGATACTGACCCAGGAGTGTGTTTGGAGTACACTTTTATGTCTTCCAGGGACTAGCGCAAAACATGTATCAACCTGTTAAAATACTGCATACTTCGACAGATCCTACTATTTGTCTTGTACATTTTGGTTCATTCCAAGAAGAAAGGTTTTGATATCAATAGAGAGCGGTTAGGCAAAGGAATACTAATAAAGGGAAAAACTTTTCCCGGCCAAATGAACGGTAAAAATATTTGCTTCACTATTTAATTAAATCGCATGGCCAACAGCGGGGCCGACGCGAGTTCGACCTATATTGTCCTCGTTTTTTCCCTTTGCTGTATCTTTTTTGTTGTTTAAGGTGAAACAAAACACGAATCGATATCCTTATTCTAGTCCGGCCTGAGTTTGGAAGAGGAATAAGAGGAGGAGGGGAAGAAGCAGGTTATTTTCCTCATTTCATGTGCACGTGTGCACCACCGAGACCAGCAGTACTACACGCTGTTAAATATGATTGCATTGTCTCGCCTCGAAATTTAATTCTAACCCAATCGAATACGGGTACATGTTCATGTTACATGTACGCGATTCATAATTCTGCACATATATGTAACTGTAGAGGATAGGAGAAACAAAGGAGTTATTGATCTAGCGCATCGAATTGCATAAACGACGGGAGAACAATCAAAACGTTTACGCAAACATTTTTCTTTTTTTGTTGCGGTGTTAGTTGTTTTTTTAAATTATTAATTTCCCTTTGCAAGTAGTTATTGGTAGGTATTAAATACCTACCTAAAGTATTTCTCTCCCTGGTGTATATATGCACATAATACCGCTAATAAACGTGTCTCAGTACCAGGACGTATTGCTTCGAGACCGAATTAGCCCGCAGGTATTCCCATTTATGTATGAATCAGATAGTTCCGGCACGAACGTGCGTAATAGGCCCGTAGCATACGTATTCTGTTAGTAAAAGGGTTGATCCGCGCGTATTATGTGCGAAATGCATTTCAACAATGGAACGCGAGGCTACATAGTTACCATCCTTCTCCCGTAGGGTTTGTCGCAGACGTCGACTAAGTTTCCTCCGAGAGCGGGAGCTGCTGATAATTTAATATAGGCGCTCAATTAGCAGCGCCGACTTGTTATTATGTGGAGAAATTATGTCAGAAGGGAAGCTCTATTATATCAATTGCTACGACGGTCGTATTCACTCCGTTCCCCTTTGCTCCGTACAAACTCGGGACGTAATCTGCAATAGTAATAGTAAATCCTGAGATGAATAGATATGCTTGTGTACATATCTTGAATATCTAATATTTTATTTCCAATTGGTAAGGGAATATAATATACGTGGTGAGTTTTATTAACAAAAGGTCTATCTAAAGATTACTTGCTTTATTACCGTAATTTCATCTACAAAAAGACAATCGTAAGAGCAGTTTCTCGATGTTTTTATGATATTTCTCTCTCTAGTATGCTGTTGGCATATCAGATCCGCAGAATTCTACCGGGCAAATCTGCAGGATAAATTATATAAATGGATAAGTACGGTCAATTAAATAGTTTGCAAAATAATACGTATAAATTTGACGTACCTAGATAATGATGTAACTTATTCAAAGCATTTCATTCTGTTTCGCTATGTAATCGTAGAGTTATGTACATATATGTAATAGCGAGAGTCGTATGGCATTTCAGTCTGCATCTACTGTTGCCGTCCCAATCGTCATCTTCTAGGACACTCTTTTGCATTACTATATCCATTTCTTTCTTCCACGATTCCGGTGGTCTTCCTCTTTTCGTTCATTCCCTTTCAACATACATTACACTGGTGAACACCAATTCTTTTTCCTCATTTTATATCTGTTATTGAGTATTTCTAGGACTCTGACTAAGAAAAAAATACTAGATAGTTGCTAACAACTTTACTTTTTGTAATTTACAGTTTTATTATTTAAACTAAAAAATACAAGAAAATTACTACATATTTAAGTAAAATTTCTATGCAACACTCTGAAATGATCTTTTATATGATTTCCTTGAACAAGCTCTAACAGTAGGCGGCCATTATATGGGAGTCCCACCTTTGTTGATACCGCTCTTCCATTATCCGTATGCCTTGATGAAATCTTTCACCCTGGTCTTCACTAAAATCGCCCAGATTTTCTGGGAATCGCTCTAAATGTGAGTGCAAGAAGTGGATTTTTATGCTCTTGCAATTTCGATTGCATGCCCTCAACAAGCTCGATATAGTTCCCAAGAATGTTAGTTATAACCAAAAGAAATGAATTCCAAGCTTTCCTTTCGACTGCATTCATTGATTTGGATCTGGATCTTGCACGAGTTTCTTAATTTCTGGTCCATCAGATATACCTGCTTTTAATTTCTCGGTACTTAATCCTGGAAACTTGCTCGAGAGAAAATTGAAACATTCGCCGCTTTTGCCAAGGGCCTTCACAAACTGTTTCATTATGCCGAGTTTAATATGAAGTGGTGGAAGCATGAGACGATCTCGGCTATTTGATAGTGCAAAATATCTGGGAACACATCTAGACCAGCCACCAGCGTTTGGGAAAAAAACAATATTTAGCAAGGGAAAACAATTTGGCGCCAAATTGCAACAGATGTACTGGTTAATTAGCAGAAAATCTAACCTAAACATACGAAACAAAATATTATTGCACAAAAGCATACTGAATATAGAGGCACTCCAGAGATACCAGAACAAAGACATACGGATTATAGTCAATGCACCCTGCTATGTGCAAAATATATTCATAGAAAATGACTTGAAGATTTCCTCCGCCAAGAGAGAAGTGGAACGGTACTAAAAAAAAATTAATGAACATCCCCAATGTGCTCGTGATTGCTGTATTCGACACTGCTGAAATGCACCGGCTGAAGCGTTCAAACCAACAGACTTAATAGATAGGTTTAATTAGATTGTAGCTCCTCGCCAGAAGGAAAAATTCCCTACAAGTCGATTTTTAATTGTAAATGTAGACTTTTCTTATAGTTCAGAAAAGAAAAAATCATAAATACATTTGGAGACAAAAAAATCCACTAATTTTCGTTTTTCTTAAAGTTTTTTTAGTGTTTTTTACTGATCGTTTTGGATCAGTTATAAGATTACTGTGGACATCTGCTATATACCGGTTATAATCACCTCGTACTTCAGTTTTAAATTCGTTAGATAAGCGTTCAAAGTCTTGGGGATAGGCAATGGAACCACTCTGTTTACATTTATGAAAGTGATATTCTTTCAGCTTAGTTGTCTGCATCACTGAGCTGTTAAACCAAACTGACCACCACGGCCCATAGTTTTGGGCAGATGCCTCTCAACAACAGAGTAAATCTGAGAATAAAAAACATTCACGACAACAGCTTTGGAGCATGAGCCCATTACTGAGCGTCGATGTTTCCTATTTCTTCAGACAGATTCATTATGTTTGCTTTACGAAAGTTATAGTGTAAGCTTTTATTATGAGGAAAATTTTGGAGTTTACTGTTCAATAATATTTTAGCTATTATTCGTAGTCTCGGAATGGGTTACCATCTTGGACTACAAGCGTAGTGCAGTCAAAATTTGTATACACCAAATCGAGCAGTTTATCGCTAAGGGTAAGGATCTCATGGTGTTGCTCAAATTTTAGGGTATTCGTGAAATTATTAAATACCGCGCATCTGGTGTCTGTTATATTTTCTGACGAAATAACAGCAGTTGAAATGACGACAAATTATAACTGATTTCTCTAACGATTCTAAACAAATCGCTTCAATAAATAATTCAAAATCATCAATAACAATTCTAGGCAGGACATTAATCGCAAATATATAAACAACTAATGAAAATGGTGTATTATATAATATTCCGTTAGTACCGCAGTAAATAAAAAGTTCCTTTTAAGAAGATTACATAGTTTTTCACTTGAAAAAATTGAATAGCTTGCGGCAGTAAGGTTAGAAATTCAAGAACGTACCACATCATTGGCTCCCCTTATCCGTAACTTTGCTTTGCACGGAAATACACGTGTATCTCCCTATGGAAAATCAAGCAGCAACGTCATCAACTATACCAGAATAGCATTTTATAAATTCCCACATCTTAATTATTAGTTAACACGTGCTGCGTATGCACGGAGCCTTCGTCAATCGACGACAAGGGATTTCGAGGGAGCCAAAATTACAGCGACGGTAACACGGTACCGGTATGGCATAGCTGATGATTTTAGCATGTTTCTAAAGTAAACACACGAGGGGTAGCTCGTTCGTATATACACCGGCACGGGGGTGTGTAAATACCTTTCGGGCGTCGATGTGTCTGGCCCGTCTGATGCCCGTTAGTTAACAGGGCGAGGTGTACGGGAGAGCAGTAAAACACACCACGAGACCGGTTGACAGATCTATGTGTGCGGTTCTGCGGTCTTGTCGGAACCATGTTACCCACATAAGGTGATCTGTCAGCTCTTAACTAACGGAATTCCGGGGATGTAGGGTTTCGTTCGTGTGCACGCCATCCTACACTAGTACAGCATATGTAGGAGACGTCTTAACGTGACTACCACATTTTATTATGTAACGAAATACATACATGAATTCACCCATCTAATGATTAGATGTAAGAGGTAAAAGGAACTACTTTGGAACGCTGTCGACACAAGCCGTAAATTTTCTTGCTATTAAAGTAAAGCATGCGCATTCTGTTTACCTATTTAAAACTAGTAGTTAACAAAGAAATCTACAAAGCGGACAGAAAAAATAACTTGGAACAGACAGTTTCAGAGAGTCACAATACTTATGTTGGCCAGGAGAGCTCATGGAAAACATGGGGATTAAAACCAAGAATGATGTACTGGACGTAACATCACGGTGGTTAGCCCCATGATCCCTTATGCATGCTTGGTATGGTGGACAAAGGTGCAGCAACAAACTGCTATAACTGCGAGCTCATAGAGATACTGAGGCAGCAATGGAATCCCTTCTAAACCTCCAAAAAATTCAAATAGCACATTTAAATTGTGTTTAAATTGCCAATCTGAAGTTAATCCTAATTAAGTTCCTAGATTACAAACATATGAAGACTTAGGTGGTGGCTATTATTGGTTGCACCCATTTCGTCACTTTACAGTCTTCCTCTTACTCCTGGAATATTTTCGTATCAATGGAAATTGGACTTGTGAGTGGTACCATTGTTCAAATCTGATAATCGTTCTGATATTCGGAATTGCCGTCCAATACGTGCTGTTTAATCTTTGGGCAAAGTACTAGAATATATCATGGCTGATATTATACCCTTCAATTTTAAAGAAGTTTCGTTTCTGCTGAATGTTATCACCTGAATAAAACTTGTTCACTAGTTTTTCTTTATCCTTTATAATGTTCGCCGCAACCGCCTGTGTTGAAGCGAGGAGACAGATTTCGGGGAATTACCGATATTCTAAAAATACATTGTCCGTTTAAGAGGAAATAGGAGCACCAAAACTGCTATTATCGTGTGTCCGGTTAATAAAGAGTCCGCTTAAAAGAACACATTTTGATATGTAAATCACACTATTTTTTCGGTCTCCGATAATATGTTCGCTTACGAGGGGTGTCCGCATATAAGAGGTGTCCGCTAAGAGAGAGTACACTGTATCTAAGTAGCAAATACACGTGTATTTGAGGCGTAGTTATACGCCTGTTACGTCTTTCTGGCGTCAATGTTCTTGAAGCATATCCACTTAATTACTCCTGAGAAATTTTCATTTCCGGAGTGGCTTCTTTTCCTTTCATTATTACTCGTAGAATCCCAGGCCACGGCTTTACAGCGAGCGTTTCGAACGGAACGAATAGAAAAAGTTTAGACACCGTTAAAAGAAAAAGTTTCCGTATTTTCCGTTACACGTCGTATATACTGCGCATTAATGACGAAGTTGGGTTTTCCGGTTATTTCGGAAAATCATTAGATCAACTAAATTAAGCGAATAAAGTTCGCGAAGACCATGCGGGAGGAAATAATATCCTTTTTAAATAAAAAGCTATGTTCTTGACACTGCCCAACATTGATCTGTTAAAGGGAAGAATACTAAAACACTACTAGAACCTTATTTTCTTCATGTATTATACAACTTAAACAAGGCATCTAAGTGTTTTCATGAATATTAATGAAAGCTTCGATATGGTTGAACATTCATTTTATCTTCGAAACTAGAGAGATATGGAAATTGCCGTAGAGTTAAATCCTGGTTAGCGTTTTATGTAAAATATATAGACAAATAGAATGATATTGAAGATAAAATCCTGCCGGGTTTGGACCGTGTCATATTAAAGGTAGGGGATCTCGATGTTTTGACCAAAACCATAAGAGGTTTTTTCAGGAGAAGGCATAGAAGAGAGAAGGAGAAAAAAAGAGTGAGAAACCTAAGTTGGCGCGGAACTAACCAAGCGGAAAAAAGTGGAAAGAAAGTGTAGTGTTTGAGCGGTCAATTGGATTTTGGGTAATTAAATAATACTTGGAGGCACAACAATACTTGTTTATTAATACACAGCACAAACCAAAATCGCCGTCCCCACTCCTGTTTACTCTTTATATCCAGCAAGGTTCAGGTGGGGAATACACAAAAAATATATCTGTACATACGTACATGAACATACACTACAGAAAGATAGATATTAATTTTTCCTATGGCATATTACATGGATTGGAATTGCCAAATTTAGAGTAACGATATTAATGACAGCAATAATAACATCAAATACACATTAACACAACTCATTAACGGTGGTTTGCTTAACACCAGATAATTTATTAAATACCTCTAATGCCCTGTAAGTGGGTGAATTACTGTAACAGTGTCACATCTGCCATGTGCAACATGAAAATAACTTTTTTGCCTTACATTCTGTCAATGTCAAATGAAGAGCTGTACTTGTCTTTATTTTTCTATAGGTGTATTTCAAATTTATAAATAAAAAGAGAAGTTAAAATTTTTTAATTTTGAAAACGCTCCCGATACGCGGTCTCAGACACCAGTCGTCACCCTTAAGATTCGTTTCTGAGCAATGAAAACATTGTTAACTCATCGAGAGATCCCACAATAAGAAGCAGAGTAGTTGTTCAAATGACAGCACATGTTTTGGATTTCTAAAGGCATAAAGGGAGTGGAGTTTCTTAACATATCACAGTGATGTTTCAACAACTAACCCTAAAAATTGATCTTTTTCTGCATTTTTTAAAATTTTATTGTACATCTGCCAGAGAGTGCTTTTGTCGGTTATGGAAACGAATCGTCCGCCATATCGAGAGATTCCTGATGCTGAATCTCGTTGGAGTCCACATGCTCATTACTGCATCATCTCTGTATCCATCCCGTTCATAATAGGC
Organism: Osmoderma eremita; assembly: GCA_031763485.1. NCBI lineage: Eukaryota > Metazoa > Arthropoda > Insecta > Coleoptera > Scarabaeidae > Osmoderma > Osmoderma eremita. The sequence goes on from JARFOC010000662.1 coordinate 211,100, forward strand.
GTTCGCGTGTGCCCATACTAACTCTATAGCATTGAAGTCACAATGGTATACGGGAAGTCTTAGTACATCATGACTTTCCTGTCTAAATAGATCATCAATAACATATATTTTTTCCTTTTTCTGTCGTTTGGAAATTAGCAATAATTCGCTTTTATTCATTGCAGGAACATAGTTAATGTTATTCTTACTTAACCATTGAATTATGGCTCCTTTTGCCCAAGCTTGAGATGTCGATTTTTCCATTAAAACGCTGTGATACGGGGTATTATCCATTACAGTAGCAGATTTTTCACCCGTTTTTTAAATGTCCCATTATTCATTTGCCCATGATAATCAGATGTTGCCGATTTAGATTGAAACAGTAAAGCAGCATTTTTAATAAAGCCATTATCTATTCCAACATGAACACTTTTGACATTACGGTCTTGCGAACATCTGTGTTTGCTATTCTTCGAAAATATCTAGCTCTCATCGAGAAAAACGACTTGCCATTTGAAAGGGGAATTTAAATTTTTATTATAGTTTCTTAAAAAGAAATATCTTGATGCCGCTATATTGGTTTTCTCCATTAGGGCCCTACGGTTGTCTTCCATTTTAAATTTGAAACATACGCCTATCAATAAATTACTTGAAGAGGATTTGCTAATATTCAATATATTTCTCTCTTGCAATATATCATTAAGTGATTTTAGAGTTACATATTTCTCTGAAACACATAAATAAATAAAGATAATGTTACATTGATTATGCTTTTCCTCACTTTGCTTGTACATTTCATATATGATATTTCGTCATCTTAGTTCGTTCATCCAAATCTCTGGTTTTGGACATAGCACAAGGTGTATACTTTACAAATGAAGAACCGGCTGGGTATTCTAATTTTTGTTTTATGTTACATACTGTTCTCACAGATATACCCAGTGCCTCTGAAACTCTCTGAAATTTATTATTTATAACTTTAAAGTAAAAATCACATATTAGTTAATTATCATTTACTTCTTGGACAGCATTGACAGATATTAACGGTCCCCTGTTCTTTTCTTCTTCTTCAAAGTACTTAAGAAGCTTGTAGATCAATCCTGTGAGTAAATACCTACGCGCTTTCCAGGCATGACAAATTCTGTAAGGGAAAATGTATTTAAGAAAAAATATGTTTCTAAAAGTTGTACTCGCAAATTATCCTTTCAACTGGTGAGAGAGTTATAATAATAAGTGATTAATACGTTTAAATATCTAGAAAATGTCCCTAATAAGCCGAACACAAATGATAATTACAACAATTTGACGTACCGATTAGACAGGATGTCATACTACCGCAAAAATCAATGTCAATATTTTTTTAAAATCATTTCCGGTAGTAAGACCATGAAAGAAAAAAAACGTATACGAGATCGTCTATTTCAGTCATACTTCAATATTGTGTATGCGCCAATTTTAAACGAATTGCGTAACTATGTACGTTACTGTTTCTTGATATATGTTTATCTTTTTTTGCACATTTACACCACACGTGTATGTTGTCTTTACTTGAACGGGGTATTTATGACGCATCGGAAAACATTAAAAAATCCTATTGTATTTATAACTTCCTATATGGACTGATCTGAAAACCAGTTTGATTTTTTAAATCAACAAGTAGTGAAATTTCTCAAGATATATTTGAACAAATTGCGCGAAGTGATTAGCGTTTCTCCGCCCCTGCCACCAGTCATGTTGCAATTTGCTTGACAAGTGTGGTTTATAGGTTAAGAAGTAAGTATACCATCTACATACCTATGCTGTATAAGATCTAAAATGAAAAATGTATCTTGGTGTATAGTTCTTTAATTATAGAATTTAAGGAAGACACACCGCGGTTTAGTAAAGATATTTAAAATAAATGCATTTAACCGGTGTGCCTTCTCCGCTCCGATTGACGGCGAGCGAACCTACCGGATCTTTATTGTTTTCTTTTAACGGTTACTGTGCGCGTGCCGCTCAATCCGAACCTGCACCTGTATTATTTACATGCATGCCGATAGCCCGCTGGTCGGTCTGTCGGCCGGCCGATCGTAGCCAACCCACTACACACAATCGCACATTTCCCCGGTACGGCACGCCGCGATATATTGATTAGGCAAATAATACCGGCGGCATTTATTGCTTCCGATTCATGTTGCCTTTATTGCCCCTCGTAAAACCGGCTCGCGAATTTAATGCAATTAACCGGATGAGTTATACTTGGAGTGGGATCGACGAGCACCAGAACCGCCCTGGCCCGTCAAACGCAGTACTCATTCCTAATTGACGGCCCGTATTTCATTGGCGTCGTAATATTCCCTATATGTATGTATAGTCATCACCACCATCGACTATTGTGTTGCGTGGAGTTGTGTTCGTAAGTTATTTATATATTCTCGATTATTTATTGTGCTTACTTGTCAGTTTATAGGGTTGTTATCAATGATGGGCCGACCGTAGGAGGAGACGTCTGTACAGTCAAATACTTACATCATGTCTCCCAAATAAAATAGGATGAGGGAAGAGGGCATCTCCTTTAAACTACAAAAAAGTCGAACTTATATTTGTTCACTACCACTTGACGAAATCTAAGAGGGTATCGAGGTTAAAGAAAAACATGTCGCAGAAACTGTAAATGATAATTTCCAGTGGGCGATAGGTACAGCATATCCGTTCTTCCATATAATTGCTTATTTTGGGCTGTTACTGTCATTATTAATTTGTTATATTCAATGATTCAGTACAATTGCTTCACATGCTTGCTACGTTTGAGCTCTTTTTCTATTTCTTTGTCGTTGGCCTAGCTTATGGGTTTTCTGTCGAGAATTTTCATATTATATTTAGAATATTTGAATTTAATTGCTATTTAGTTTAAGCTTTAACACGTTGACGCCGGCGCCCGGTTTTGTGTTTTAGTCTAGCGGACGGCGTTTTCAAACTAAAGCATAATTCGCATAATTCGTGTACCACCGGTGGTACACGCCGTCCCGTGATAGAACCTCATATGTGCCACCGGTGGTACACGCCGGCGTCTTCGTGTTAAATGTATAAGTTTATCTTAGTTTAAGTAGGTCACACTGTGCCTGGGCCTCGTCTACAGGTTGCACACAGGTTATGGTCGCTATTTATATTATTATATTATATATGGCACCACACCCCTAACGGAGCTTTCATCGCTTCCATAAGGAAGCTTTCCAGATCCTCTACGGCTGGATCAGGGCCAAATCCTCTACATTATGCAGACGCTCTCCTTCACTCTGATTGCTACCTCATTCCATTTTTTTCTGTCTTCGACAATCGTCTGCATGTTGTTCTTATTCCCTCTTTTCTTAAATCTTCTTCTACCTCGTCTTTCCATGGTCTTCCTCGTGCTCTCTTTCCTCTTAATTGCCGTTCCGTTATTGCTCGCACTTACTCTTCTGGTCTTTTCCTGTACATGTGTCCCAACCATTTTATAAATCTTATCCGTTTTCCCATTCAAGTCCTCCCATATTTCTCGATTCGTTCGTCTCCTATATAATCCATTTTCTATTGTTTCCCCATCATACTTCTAATTATTGTTCTCTCTGCCGTTTGAAGAATTCTTTCTCCCTCTTTTGTTAGCGTCATTGTTTCCGCGGCATATGCTAAAATAGGCCTTGGTAATGTTTTATACATTTCTATTTTTGTTTTCTTGGTAAGTTGTTTGTTTCCGTATGTCTTTTTATTCGCGTAAAATGTTTCATTCATTTGCTGTACCTTTTCTTCTATATCTTGAAGGTTGTCTCCTGTCCTGCTTATGTTTACAAAAACAAAAATATTTCCTAAAATTATTAGATGAGAACAAATACAACCCAAGAGTAATATGGAAACACTTGCAAACAATGCTACCCGACAATAATAAAGTACATAATAAAGAAATAATATTTAATGACGGAAAACTAGTAATGAAATAGAAATAGCTGAAAAATTTAATGCATACTTTATATCAAGCATTAAAGATATCGTAGAATCGATACCAACCTTAAATATTGATTGCAATGACACGGCTGCAAATAGACACAAACTTTATAAATTTGACCACCTGACCATTATCTGGCACCATCTCCAGCAACATCTCCTATTTTTTTAGGAAACCTAAAAAATTAGGACATGTTGCTGGAGATGGTATCAACACCAGGATTTTAAAAGATGCATGCTTAGTATCTGCGAATAGATTTTTAGACGTCATAAATACATCCTTAAGTAATGGAATCTTCCCTAGACGTTGGAAAACATCATACATTGCACCAATTCCAAAGGCAAACAGGGTAAGCAAATGTAAGGATTTCCGCCCCATAAATACAGTACCAGTCTACGAAAAAGTATTGGAACAAGCAGTTAAACAACAGATGAATAGATATTGTACAATAAATAATATCATAGACATTCGTCAGTCAGTATTTAAAGCAGATCATTCTAGTGAAACGGTTTTAGTGGATTGGCTGTACAATACAGTAATAGTGTATCGAAGATATTGCGAACTACATATGGGATACCATAAGGAACCGTTTTTGGACCCCTATTATTTAATATATATGTGAACGATATAGTATCATGTGTTAAGAATTGTAGTATATGTATGTTTGCTGATGATACGATGTTATATATAAGTGGTGACAATATGGATGATATAATAAACAAAATTAACGTAGAGCTGCAGTTGTCCTATGAATGGCTCTGTAGAAATAAATTAAGTATTAATGTAGTTAATCCTAAATATATGATTATTGGCAATAAGTATAAGACACAATCTATATGTAACAGTATTAAACTTTTTATTAACAGATCAGAGTTAGAGCGAGTAAAAAGCATTAAATATTTAGGTGTTATTTTGGATGAAAATTTAAATTTAAATGTTATATATATAATGAACAAAATACCTAAATAGTTAGGTTTTTTTAAATAGGGTTGGTCAAAATTTATCTGTTTATGTAAAGTTAAAAATATATTTAAGTATCATAGCCCCATATTTTGAGTATGGTTCTGTTTTATTATTCAATGTTAAAAAAAATGAAATGCAGCAACTGCAAAAACTTCAAAACAAGTACATGCGAGTAATATTACGATATAACAGATACACTCCTACTGCTACAATGTTGAATAATGTGCAACAAAGAATAATTTATAGAATGTTAATTTTCATCCACAAGGTTAAATTGGGGAATACACCAGCATACTTAAGAAATAGACCATACCATAATACATAATTATGGTGTTAGAAGTAACAAAAACTTTTATATAGATCGCTGCTACAGCTGCAAAACATCAAAAACCATTTTTATTGATGGAATATACAACTCGTTAGATGTTAATATAATAAATTGTAGTTCTTTAAATAAATTTAAGCGATTAGTATATACATTGAGCGAACATGATGGTATTGTAACAATTGATACTATACGTAAATAGCTTATGCTAAATAAATTGTTATTATTATTTACTCCCAAGAATTCAATATTGTTAACAGTTTAAAAAATATCCTCTTCAATTTTTTACCTTTGCCTTAATTTCCCTTCCACCTATTTGCATGTACTTCGTCTTCATCTCGTTGATCCTCAATCCTACAGTTTCACCCTTCGCTTTGATCTGTTTATATACATTTTCTAAACTTTTCCTTTGTTTTGCTACTATGACAAGGTGGTCAGCGTATGCGATTATTTGCGCCGCTCGGTTTCGTATGTTTCCTTGATTTACATTTTTGATCATGTTGATAGAGTAGCAGATAGAAGACCGTGAACAGCCTGTATATATGTGTATAAAGCAGTGAAAAAAATTCCAGAACTTCATGCACTTTCAGTCAAAGAAGCAAATAAATATCTCATTCCTAATTCAATCGCACACTCTTAAGTATGTAAATTCGTCAAATATAGAAAATATAACAACACAAAACAATATTTACTTATCTGGAGATTGTAAGCGAGAGAGCATTGTGCTTCGCTCTTTACTTCGCAACAGCTCCCCCTTTCGTCGCCGCTTCTTTTCGTCCTTGGGGAGGAGCAGTTCTAATTAAACTAATTAAAATTCGGAACGTGTCCTTCTCGAAATACATGGAAGAAGGTCGGCGCGGAGTATTTGCAGATATATTGGTAGAGTCGAGAGCAACCGTGGAAGAAATAATTAAATCTGCGAGGAGGAGATTGCGGCTGGTTTTGAGCTTCGTGCCGCGTTGAACTTATCTACCTCCCTTGTCTAACTTTTATGCGCGATGCATACATTGCACTAACACCGCGTGTTTTAACGTTTCTGGGTTTTCAGTTGGTGGAAAATCGAAGGAAGAGCGTATAAGAGGCGAGGCGGAAGAGGCACAACGCCCCTGTTGAATGGGGATACTTCAGAAGGGCATGTTTTTTTTTTTTCGTATAAATAGCTGGTGTAAAACTCTCTACTTTCATTCTTTTTCTATTATGACGTGGGACATGAAACGATAATACGCAGTTTCTGTTACAACACAGCGGACGGTGAACCTACAGCACATATACTGCTTCTTTTAATTAGTTTTGTAACGTAAGGAGATATCTGGGCTGGCATCGGTATCATTTAAAATTTAATTGTAAAGCAGATACCCAACGTATAAACACAGTAAAGGCACAACGGCTACTAGTAATGAACACAATAACTATTTGACGCTAACTTGGGGGATAACAATTTCTAAATTGGGAAGGTATTCATTTCAGATATAGAAGTAAGGGATGTTTTAAACTTGGTTGAACAAATTTTAATGTCTTCTTGTTGGTAGAGCATAAAATGCGATTAATCTATGCCATAGGTACGCGACCTATGGCATAGATTAAAGTGTTGAACAATTCCCGTGGAATCATATCCCACTCCTGAGAGTAATTTGGAATTGACGAGGATAATCGCCCATCAGAATTAACTGTGCTTCCTTCCACTTCTGCTACTTTCGAAAGAACATTAGGATCACGTCCAGATATACGAGGGATGCCTTTCCTATTTCGGGAATAGAGAACAGAAACTAAAACTAACCATAGTACATGGCTTTATTATTTTTCAAAATATTCTCCATGAAGATCAATAGACTTTTGCATGCGGTTGAACCAGTTTTCGAAGCCCTTTTTCCATTCCGATTGAGGTACCTCCAAAATATGCATTTTGAAAGCATCAACCGCTTCTTCAGCCGTTGAAAAACGTTGACCACGTAATTTTTGTTTGACTCTGTTATTTGAGCTGTGTGAGAGCTTGCATTGTCTTGGTCGAGAATGATCCGTCTTCGGCTGTTGGTTTCTCATATTTTTCGAAATACTCGTGCCAAGCAAATGGTTGTGTACCATTCCGAATTGACAGTCCGACGTTGCACTAATGGTACAGTTGCCACATGTCACAGACAACCATTTTCCTCGAAGTGCTTCGTGCGCAAACAACTTTTATTGAATTTGGGTCATCCTGAAAGACCCATACAGTCGACTGCTCTTTACTTTCGGGCTCATAGATCCATGATAATGACGCGAAAATGTTCACGAGTTAATTCCACTTTTTAACCAAGACGATTTTTTTAAGCCACTGTAAGTAACACAAATATGGCTTCTACGTCAAAATGTTCTGACTAAGTATACTGTCAAAAAGGCCGAAATTTACAATGTGAGTATGTGGGTAGTGAGTTCTTGATTCTTTATGAAATGCCGTTCAGTGCATATTCTGGTTCATACCATACCATCCTCATGTTGAGGTCTTTCTTGGACAAATTATGGGTTATTGCGTGTGTCTTGTTCATGCTAAATCAGAATACGTTTATTATCTGCCTGCAACGTAATTCGGCATTTATCATTGAAAAATACCCGTCTCCATTAATTATGACTTCATTTGATACGCTACGTGGCCTTTATGCTCTGCAGTAAGAGGACATAAAACCAACAGTTTTCGGGTATATAAACCGTAGCTGTGGCAACGATTTCTTGTCTGCCAGTGACGGCATCAAACTGATTTTGAGGCTGGGTTGCACCTACTAAGAGTGCGATTTATACGATTTAGTTGCGACAGATATCCATAGTCTCTTGGTGTCGTAGATGTTGGCGGACCTTGCCCTTGCTTTCGGAGTTTCCAAAGTGGAAGTTTGGTCGTGCTCTTGATGCTACCATTAGGTTGCATTCTAAATGAGTATATAAACCCTTGTTTAAAAAATATAGTAACCCAAAACTGCATTATTAATCACGAATAATTTTAAAGTCTTTTATCGACCCTTACTTCTTTCAATATATACAGGATGTTGGGCACCCTTTCTTCCATTTTTTGTTGAGGTAGGTAGTACAGTTAAATCACTTAACTTGTTTAAAACACACATGGAGACAGATTTTATTGTTTAAAATCACTGATTGCATTTCGAATAAATGTAGAATGCGTTATCCAAAGCCATGATAAGCTACTACGACTTCTTGGAACGTCGAACGTTGAAATATATGCAAAATGGATTTACACGACATCATTAAGATAGCATGAATTTCCCACTCCGTTATGTTCATAATACTATGCATACATAACAATTACGTTGTGGGTCACTCCAAGGTCTTCGGCAAAAATTTTGTTGTGTTCTGCCAGTATTCAAAAACACCGTGTATATGTTTCTTGTTTAAAATGGTTGACACTAGGTGTTACATTACTTAACACTACTCTTTCTGTGCAAACTCTTCAATCAATATCACGATATTTTGAGCTGTGTGTGTCAAATAAAAGGAGTGAGCAATATTTCAAGTTAAACGGTTCGTCCTTGTTATAATACCACCAACAGTGTTATGCAATTGCCAACGTGTGTGGCCAAATGTGTTTGGGACAGCCTGTGCGCAAGACATTACAAAAACATTCATTGCTATTATCTTAAGTTAAATGTTTATTGTAGGATAAGCGAACTATTTGATGCTTTAAGTTTTACTGTTTTTGGTGTCTACTTTACATATTGTCAAAATACGCTAACGTTTCCGGACCAGCCATTATTGTTTAACTTGGGTCCTTTTTTACTTAAATATTGTTCCATTTCTTCAATTTCCTTTGCTACGTTTCTAAGAAGTATTTCTTTAGTTTATTTTGCTAAATTGCTTGTTTGTATAGTCTATTTTGTCACATTTTTTGGCTGTGACTTTTGCCGTACCCGAACCAAAGTTACCGCCATATAAAATCTATTTTTAGTTCTAAACTGTAGAAGTCATCATTTTGTAATCGCAGCGTGTTACGCATTTTCTTGTGCGTGTCGCAGCAAGCCGTCGTTAGAAACATAATTTTATGCACGGTGCCTGTATGATAGTTATTTATCAATAAACCTAGGTGTTAGTAGCAACGTGTATGTTTCTTCAACAACGGAATCGGTTGTTGTGGACGCAAATCCATTACACCCTGTACAATACTAAATTCGAAACAAATCTTTTGTGCAAGACACGACAGAATACGTTACATGAATTTGCATTGCCCTCACCTGACATCATCAAATACGCGATTTTACATAATGGAAATCTAGAAGCCGATTACCTTGCGACATAATCAAATACGAAATTCCCTTTTTCTAAGTTACTTCTCCCTTCGTTCGTTCGTTCGTGCGTATACGCGGAGATCGCGACCGACGCCGACACGGGAGTTTAAACGGCTTCATCTCGCCCTCGGAACCGATATAATTTCGGAGGATTCCCTCCCTGGAGATGAGCGCGGCCTCCTCATCGCCGCTAAACCGGTGTCGGTGGGTATGCTAATGTAAATCAAATTTGCACAGCATAAAAAGTAATGAGCGGGTATAATATTAGATTATGTAGACGCGTTTCACTTGCCACCTTCTTTTCACGGCATTCTCCTCTTTCTACGCATCACAATATAGTAAGGTACAGTGATGAAATGAGACGATATAGTGAAGGCAAAGTGAGAAGCAGTAGAAAGAGCGCCGTCAGCAGCGAGTTTAAGTTTGCAGCAGCAATCTCTCCATCGTCGTCGCTCCGTCGTCGTCATATGAGATTAAGGTCTTCCATCCCCTTAGCGGAGCTGTTACAACATACGTTATTCGACCTATTATGCGATAGTGATATATATCTGGAGGCTTACCTCCTCAAATAATGGCGCAGAGTAATTTTTCAGAGCCGCGCGCGCCCTTCGAAGCGGGGAAAGAGTGCCGCCTGCTCGCGTACTCTCGTTTATGTGGTGAAGTCGTCTGCGAGGTAGGAAGGCTTTGATTTGAATTTACTGCCGCTTTTATATGGGAAAAATAATAATATGCGTACGCTTTTCTCCTATACTTACCTAAGTGCGTATAATATATGTGTAATACACATATATGCGTATGTGGGAACAAAAACATCAAAAAGAATCTCACGTTTTCTCCAGAAAAACGTCAAATTTAGCCAATCATAATGTTTTACACAGTAAGAAATTTTAGACTTTATCTTAGTTTCCAAGTACACCAACGACGCAGTATTACTGACATAAAGACGACCTGCAATGTATGATTTACAGAATCGAGCCGTTTACGTGAACATACAGATATGTACCGAGTTATAACCGCACATAACAGAAATTGGAGATAGTAAAAGTAAAAATACTCTTACCACCTTGATAAGTGAAGAACACTGGATAGGTATTTCGACAACTGAGTTGCCATCCTCAGCAAAACCTCTGAAGGAAACTAAGATTAGACGCAGCACTCTGGGAGATATGCACCACACAGACCACCACAAGGAAGTTATTCACCACACACGTCTGATTGTTTATAAGGTCAACATTTATAAAGAATAGGATAGGGTGGCTTAAAACCTTAAAAATAAAAATAAAACGCCACTTGAATAACACTGAGTGTTATTGAAGTGATGTTCTGTGTGGTGCATATCTTCCAATCTCCAGTTACTGAACAAAGCTCTTGGAATTCTACTGATGTTTCTTCGAGTACTAATAAACTGCCTAAAATACTTGCGGACAGCTGCTATAGAACTCTCAACATCAATAGGCCTGTTTAATTTAAAATTTTATTTCATCACTGTCTCTCACAATTCAACAAATCATCATTACCTTGAGTTTTAGAGCTTTTTATGTATTTTCTATTTAATGCCAAGCATGAAAAATAGACACAATATGAGAGTTGATGAAGACTTGCAAGGATTCTGGGCTGGTGTCACTAATGCAGAGTATCGGGAATTGACATACAACAAATTATTTAATAAATTCTGTACATATATTTCAAGGGCACGTGGGCGCGTTGACAATGTGAGTCAACTGAGTCTCGAATAACGAAATTATATCTATTCTCGCAGTGAATTCACGATTTTTTATGAATTTCAAATTTTCGGAAGTGGTTCGATGTTTTGTTCCACTTATATGTTGCGCTGTACTTGATGATTCTAATCTATTGTAGCGGTAATGTGCAATATGTTCTTTAACTCGCGTTTCTATAGTTCTTCTTGTTTGTCCAATATAAACATTATCATTCCCCTCACTTGGTTTTGATTAGATAGATGTCTTTTGAATTCCCCAGAAGGTTCTGTGACGTATTATGGGCGAACGCGACCGCCAAATTCTGACTTTTAATCACACTATTGATTTCTTTTGGGAATTTTACCAATTTGCTAAATAATTGGGAAATATGTAACCTTTGCTCAGAACAGGCCGTAGACTTGATAGGCAAGAAGAAAATGAAGACTTACCGGATCGTAGGAAAGATCGTGGGCATACATTTGATTTATCGACGCACTAGCCTATAAATTAAAAACATCCCTTCCCCTCGATATTACTGCTGCGGTAACTCGCAATTCCATGAACGGTCAGCATGACTCATTGACTTACATCAGAGTGGCAGGATATATCTGAATCATATTATTCCATCTACATTAATAACGAACGTGTAGCGTCGACTCCCCCTGCCGGGTTTTTTTTGCCAGTGTAGAATGGGTGGTCTGCAATCGCGACATTTAGCGTGAGTTATACTCGCCTACACGCGGTTTTACGAGTACCGCACGTATGTATGTAAATGATACGATGGCAGTGATACGATAAAAACTCCCCCAATTTCGAATTGAAATTCTGAATCGGCGCGCTATTTTAACCGACACTGATGATCGAATTTATGGGTTGGCAGCGGCAGAGGTTGCCCGACTGCCGTAGCGAGATTTTTCCGTAATTTATTCGTCTTCATTAACCGTCTCCCCATTATCGTTTTATGAAATTGCAAGCTACAATCCCCCTATATGTAAAATGTAAAGCGATATCGGGTCTATGAAATATGTAATTCGAACGAATTCCAATTTTTATAATAAAAGTCCAATTTGACAGTGACAAGGTGTATGCGATCTTTTACTCAATAAAGTGAGTGACGTGCCGCCCTTCCAAAGACGAATCTATAGGTTTAACCCTTAAGTACTATCCTGTTTTCAGGTAACACAACTGCTATCGTGGGGTGTTCTGACATCCCACTCTTTAAAATTTAGTTATTTTGTTAATTATAGTTTTTTTTTTGCATTTGAACCCTCTGTGTAATAAACTAGTCTCTTATATTGCGATTTGTTCAAGGAACAACAAAACTTTATTCAAAACGAAACTGAAAATTTGACATTTATAGAAAAATGTAAAAAATATTCTCTCGTACAATTTTTTTTTACAAAGGTATCTGCGGTGCATTTTTAAGATGTCTTCACTTTTTCTGCTATTGGAATCCATGGTCTTATTCCCTGTAAAAGAATAATGACATTAACATTTTATTAAAAAATTCTGACAATGACGTTGTGAGACTTACAGTTTATATGGCAAAAATCATGGTGTTTTTCGTGTACTCAGATTTTTATAAAATCCTTACAATTTACCTTTCTAAACATTCTCTGCATTTTACTAGTAACTCGGAATGGTCCTTGCAGACATGCTGACGACAATTCGTTGCTTCGTCCGCAGATGTGGCACCTTTTGTAGGTTCTTACAGGTCGTGCTTCATGTGCCTGTTGTTGTGATGTTTCTAAACCTAGTAAAGTTTTGATGATTGCTTTTGGCTCAATTGACAATTCTTTTATTTCGTATCTTCTTTTTACGTGGTCATTGACAAGTTCTCTTCCTAAATAAATATAAAATTTTCTTCGTGTCATGTTGACTGTACCGTCTGAAATGGCTAAGAAAATTGCATAACTGTTGACATGTGAAATGTCTAATATCCTCGAATATAACCATGGGCCATCGGCTGGTTCGTCTTTGGCAGGAGTACGTCAGACATTTCTGATCCAAAGCTTCGACTCCTCTTTTGGTACCATTGATAAACTTATCACTTCTGGTTTCCCATTTGCTTCAATATTTCCATCGTGATGCATAGACGAAGGCAACAAGGCACAGTTGTTCTTTTTTGGTACAAAGGAAACCAACGTATTATCGTGGGTAAATCCAAATTTACAGGAGTTTATTGGTAGCTGTTTAGTTTGTAAAAATGCAGGTGGAATTTCGAGCTTATTCTTACGAAGTGTCTCAACATATGTCAGACCAACCCGTTTCAATTCATTTAATAGCTCTATAGAAGAAAACCAGTTAACTCCTGTAACATATCGATTTGTGTTCACGATTGGAGAAACTAATTTTTGAAGGAGTATTACTCCAATAGACGCTTTTCTTTGGAGATATCTTCAAAATCAAGTTTATATAGCGCCTTCAGAAGATGAGATTCAGCTGAAAAATAAAATTTCTGCCGAAATGTTTTCCAATGCAATATATAGGGTTACACAAAGATACCGCCAATGTTTACCACAAAAGGGAGGACAATTTGAGAATAGGAGATAATAATACATAATTTTTTTGTTCCATTTTGTTTTCTTTAGCTTCTAAATAAATTTTTAATAACGTTTGGTGCTCGTCATTTGTTTCCAATAGTGGTATTTTTACACACGACTAAATAATTATTTTGTTACACTTTTTAGAATTTTTCTTATGGAAAGGTATACCTACTTGTGATACATTGTTGTTTTCAGAAAAAATCTCCATCAGAATCATAAAAAGAATATAGTCTAACTTTAAAAAAATTAAAAAAAAACGCTATAAGTAATTTTATCAGATCATTCTATAGCATACATCCAGCCATTTAATTTTCCGTTTCAATTATTAAAATCGGCCTATAAATAAAGGCGGCACGGACTCGTCTTTCTTTTAATAAGACAGGCTGTATATATACATATACTTCGATTTTCTTTTATTTATTATTAATTTGTTAACACCGCTAGTACTTGTAAAGTATCTCACCCCCCTGGGAATGTTGTGCTAGGCGACAACCCCTGGAGTTAGCTACGGCTAGGTAGATGTGATGGGAACATTATTTAGCATTCATTTTCTTTTTCTCTCCTTATTTTCATTGTTGGCGCCTTTGTGCGTAGCATTAATTGACGCCCAACACGCCATATTAACGTATGCAATTTTACAAAATATTGGTGAGAAATTGAGTAAATAAATGAGATTCATTACGTTTTACGAACAAAAAATAAAATCCAAATGAGTATGTATTCAAAGATATCTTCATGATAAAGTAAAATATTGGAAAGATACGCGCGCGGCTCGATAAAGCCGTAAGAGGCGACGATGGGATATACACATAAATATCTAGGCACATACCGACATAGAAGGGGAGAGCGCACGTTTATTCATAAAACAAAATGGAAAACGATAAACCTCCGATTTAGATTAATGGAAGTTGATGAAGCGGAGACAGAAGCATTTGTGTTTTGCGTTCGCTATCTGAGCAACGCTGTACGGCGAGGGTGTGTTTGCGAGCGTATATACAAAATTAGTAAACAGCGTGGCGTGATGCGATGGTGTGAGGCGCGTACAACATGTATGTTAGTGTGTGTGCTACATTGTATGATGTAAGCGTCGAACTGCACCCTCGGCGATAATCCAGTAGAAATCGATTAATAAAAAGATGCTATGTAATTCCCCGCGGGCAACGCGATGTCATCTGTTGATTGCGATGGGATTCGACTAAATTGAGATTCGATGGGGTCGTTTCTTGTCACCGCCGCTGCGGAAACCGCTGGAGGGGAGCCGATCGCCGCCACTACCGCTCCCGATGTATTGAAGCGGCGGCGCCTACGGCAGTACTAGTCGGCTCTATTGACGATCAAATGGTTCTTCCCTCGGCGATACAAACCTTACTCAACTGGATCTTTCTCTTGTTTCCTTCTATTTGCTTTGCGCGTTTGGCTTTTTTTTGTGTTCTCAGTATTGCCCCGTCTTCCTCTTGTTTTTGGGCGTCGAGGCGCTTTTTCGTTTTATCCCGTCTCCGTCCGCTTTTCCCTTGCGGCCGTCAGATAAGTTTTACTAACGTCACATTGTTTTTATTTATAGAGAAAATACGATTCTAAAGAAAGAGAATACGTCACTTATTTCACACTAGAGGGAGCCGCGCAATGAATTGAGTTTGGCACGGAATAGACTTTCTTTTTATTTACGGCGTTGAGTGTATTGGGTATCTTTAATTAAAGATTGCAACGACGCCAATGTTAACCTAAATTCGAAAATAATGTTTCTCCTAACATTTTTACGTATTGGCAATTCGTACACTATATATGATGATGGGATGTTGGGATGTTGGGGCAAGGAATTATATCATCATCATATCATCTCTTCTACCAGAGGTATAGAGGTTATTATTCTTCTCCACTGCGTTCTGTTTGTTGCCATTGTCTTTGCTTGAGTCCATAAAATGCCCCATCTGCTAAGGTTTTCATTATACCTTCATTACAAGTAACTCTCGGTCTACCCCTGGCCTATTTGTCTTATACTTTAGTTTCCCAGATAATTTCTTAATGTCTCTCATCCTCCATTCTAGATACGTGACCCAACCATCTCAGTTGTGTCTCGATTTTGTTAATTATCCTTTTTATCTTTAAACGCCTTCTGATTTCTTCAGTTCTTATTTTATCCAGCTTTGTTACACTCTCAATTTTTCTCAATATTTTCATTTCGCGCGCCTGTGCTTTTTAGTTTTTCTGTTAGAGTCCATGATTCTGAGGAGTACATAAGTATAGGTGCTATTATTGACTCATATACCATAATCTTTGTTCTTTTGCTTATTTCTTTTTCGTTGAAGCAGGTGCTATATAATCCTCTATAGATTTTATTGGTGTTTGTTATTCTATTATTAATTTATCTTTCTACACCACCTTTTGCTTCAAACATGGATCCAAGGTATTTAATAAATTGAGTTTCTTGTAGAACTTAATTTCCTATTCCTATGGCTATGTCCCAAAACTTAGGTCCTTTTTATATTTATTTTTAGTTCGTACTCTTTTAGTTCTTCAACCCATGCTTCTATGCTTTGCTTTGTTTCTTAGCCCCTCCTTCCCGTTTGCAATTAAAATTAGATCATCTGCGTACAGGAGTTCTTCGATTGATACGGGTGCCAGCTTTCTATACCCTATAAAAGAGTCCTTATATCTGCTCTTTGTCTTGCGTGCTAATTCGTCCATTAGCGCTATAAAGAGTAGAGGGCTGAGTATACCTCCTTCATCAACCCCTTTTCTTGTTTTGAATTGTTCTGTTGTTAGACCTCCGGTTCTTACAATGTTTGTATATGCTTTTAATCATTTCTATCATTTTGTTGCTGACGTTTCTTGATTTCAACACTTCCTATATCTTTGATCTTGAAACTCTGTCGAAAGCTTTCTTCAGATCAAGTGCATGTATGTATATTTTTCGATTGGTTTTAATAATTTTTTCAGTTATTTGTCTAAGCACAAATATCTATTGTTGGGTGGATGTTTCTGCTCTGAAACCTGCCTGAGTGTCCTGAAATGTTGGCTAAGGATATGCTCTCTTAAACGTTCCTCTATTATTCTTCCATATATCATATAGGCTACGCATAGCAGGTAAATCCTTCTGCAGTTATTGCATTGTTTCTCCTTTCTTTT
Source organism: Osmoderma eremita (assembly GCA_031763485.1). Lineage (NCBI taxonomy): Eukaryota > Metazoa > Arthropoda > Insecta > Coleoptera > Scarabaeidae > Osmoderma > Osmoderma eremita. The sequence goes on from JARFOC010000662.1 coordinate 227,965, forward strand.
GCATGGGAGTAATTATTGTAATTTACCAGTCATGGGGTATCTTCTGTGTGTTCCATGATATCGATGTTTATTGTGTTTAATTTTTTTTCTTATCCTCCCATAAATTTTATCATTTTTGGTATTTTTTTCATCGATTCCCTGCTGCTTTACCTATTTTCAATCTATTTATGGCTTTCCCAACTATATATATATATAGACAGATAATGATGCTAGTGAGAGACAAATTATTCATTTAATCTCCCACTGCAACGTGTAACGTTATTTCGCAATTTTTAAATCTACGAATTTGAAGAATAATTATTGTTATATTTTTCGCAGTATAGCATACGCGTTTATCTTCGTCTAACGGCCGCGGAAAAGCGGTAATGAATTAATATTGAATTTAATATTGCTACCGCCACTACATCTATAGATGAAACCAAGTTCTTGACACTAGAGAGAGTTAATAGGAACAATAAGTTCTTTAAGACTTATTGTTCCTATTAACTAAGTGGCTGCCAGAAATGAAGTTTTTGTGAAAAAGTTACAAAGCTCATTTTTGGAGAGCTTTATCTTAAAAGCTCCCGTGAAAAAGATTAAAGAAAAGTGTTTATAACTTCCATGAAGCTTTGGCGAAGATTTGGTGAAAATCATCTCAGTAGGAAGATCAGTCCTTTTTGAATTTTTCAGTATTCCACGTAGTTATTTATTTATTTGTTATTTTATTATAGGTATTTATGTTGTCATCTACTAATGTTTTATTGTCGTGTGTTGTACGTCGTTGTTGCATGCTTGTGTTTTTTGAGCGTTGTTCCGTCGTTACAAAAACTTATCTAACCTCGAAGTTCTTTTGCTGCTATCCCAGCAAATTCCCATTTAATATTTTTCAATATAAATAATGTACACCATGGTGTATTAGTCCAACAATTTCTAATAAAGTTCCGAAATTGTCCTGGGACATGCGAAAATAAAGGTCTTCCGTTGAATCCGTAACTTTAATGAGCTGTTCTCCATCGCCTTGCGCATTTCTATGCATATTTATTGGTCGTAACTAATACTTATGTCGACTCTTTCATCTTCGATTTTCTTTCTTTATATTTCATGTATAAATAGGCAATTATACTTTTTTTTCTAGTAGCAATGTCCATATTCTGTATAGGTTATGTTATAGTTTGACCTGTGTCACCGAAGTTAAATAAGTACGATGTCAACCAGCAAAACATGTGTGCTTCTCATTTTAAACCAGTTCCTTTCCTTTTCTATACGTCGCAAAAAAAATCAAGAAAATTGAACTAGATGCGGGGCTGCAAATCTTTCTGGAGTTTCAAAAAATATTTAAAAGAACCAAAGAAAATTTGTTTCTATTAATCCAATTTAACTTTTATTACAAAAAAAAAACAGTTACACCCTGTATACCTAGAACGTCGAGTATGCATCATATATTTTAGCAATCAATTTTCAATGTGTGTTGACACAGATAATGTACCTGCATACATATGAATATCCATAGTCAAATATTTGCTGAAAATTGCGTCACTGCAATATCGACAGTATGTGTCCTATATTGGTAATAGCCTTTATAATTATAAAATCATATTTACTTGATCGAATAAAGGATGAGACTGAAAACTTACAATACAACACATAAAGATTGTCATTGGATGTCGTTTCACTCTAAAATAAAGTGCATATAGATCGTCTCAATCTCAGTACAGAGCTTATGAGAATTCGATACACGGTTGCCAAACCGTCGAATCAGCTGTACATTATTACTTCCGGTTCCA
>JARFOC010000662.1:232250-248814 GCA_031763485.1 Osmoderma eremita
AAGCAAGAAAACTGACAAGCAATAAGAAGGAATGGAACAAATTTATAAAGAATTAATGAAACAGATTAGGTTAATTAGCCACCCTACACCCAATGGGTGAATGAATATATATATATACTTAAATTTTTTGCGATTCCATTTCCACTAAAAGGAACCCACTATGCACAGATGTGTACACATCATACATACACGTTGGTAGCCGTACGAACATAAACACATTCACTTCCACATCCGCAGAGATTGAATTTACATCAATTCGAATCAATTTCGGTTCGTTTTTCCGCGACCGCCCGCGGTAACCGTACTCCGTTGGCTTTTCGTCGTCCCCTTGCGCATTTTTAATGGCGTATACGGGAAAACCGCGTACATGCATACATATAAAATGCGCTCAGCTGTTCGCCTCCGTCTATGCATAAGAAAAGGAGAAACAAAGCAAGACAGGTAAAGGAGAATTCCCGCGCGCATGCCTTATACATATATTTCGGCCCAAAAACGAACAAATCGCAATAAACATGGAAATGAGAGAACGGCGAAATTTAGGATAAGAAGTGGCTTATTGAGAGGGTCTAGCACTGCTACGTCGGCGTATTTATACGGATTTACATTCTGTTTTTTTTTACATTGTCTACGAGCGTTTCTGCAAGTAAACGTTTCAACCACATATAATATCAGTTGCTGTATTTATGTACCCCATCGCTTATAATAGTTCGGGAACCTAATAGAATTTTACGTAAAGTAAAGATAGCAAGGACTGTGGGGCAGCACAATAAACACACTGTTCGGAACAGTGTGTTTAGAATTTTACGTGTTGTTGTCCGTAAAAGTAAATAATATGGTATTAGATACTTAAATATATCTTTTCAAACCCCAAAGTGTGTTGTACAGCTAAGAATATCTCTTAGCTGGTTATTATAACTATGGTGTTATAAATAAGTTATAATGACTTGAAAATAATACCAAATGTAAAACAGGACACAATTATTATTTACCTATTATAAATGCTAATATTTAAATTAGTACAGGAACCAATGGCTTTTGTTTTTCCTTCAGTTTACTGTTAATAATTGTGTTTGTATTTGTAGAAGATCTTAAAACACTGATTCTTCAATGTACCTTCCGCCACACTCGTAGATCTAGCAAAAATATAAAGCAGTATTTTAACTGAAATATATATCTCCTGACAAAAAAAGACTTAATTCGAACCTCGTCTTTTAAGCATGGCGATATTTCAAAGTTCACTAACAATGTTTGCTGAGGTTCTCCTGAAGCAGTTGCCAGTGTATACCTTAGAATTTGGCAATGTTAAATATTCCGCAAAATTCGACAGGCATTTTTCAAAACTTATGGATACCAATATATTGCTTAAAGTTTCTTTCATCTGAATACTTGAAAAAGGATATTGGTGATTTCAAATTTGGTACTTCCGATAAATTTGCAAACAATCTTTAACAACAAACGACCTATGGTTTTTCGTTTTTGTATCCGGCAAGGTAATCTACAATTTGTCTCCTGAATCCTAAATATCTTTTAGTTTTATCTTTAACAGTTCGTCGCATCTGCATGCTTTTGCCAATCCGAATATCAATGCCAATTAAAAAAATATTATGGGCGTGCTTCTTTTTATAAATCAAGCAGTTGCTATAAATCTTACCTTTGTACGCAAGCAATTGTTGTCAGCGGAGCGCGGGGTCGTACTGATTTTGACATACCATTGCTTATAGGGAGTTAAGATTTTCTTTTTATTGGGAGTTCTTTTTTCGAGGAATTTTTCTTATAATAATGTTTAAAGTGACATCGTCGGTAATGACAAAAGTCATAAGAATGAAATCATACGAACTAATATTATGTATGTGTAGATATATCTATCCCTAGGAGGTACTGAATATAATTTTATTTGTAAGTAATGCCGTTCATTAAACTTTTCATAATTTTTTACACTTGAATCAGAAATAAGTATGTAATAAAGCAAAGAACAAAAAACTATACTCCGTTAAGAGAAGAATTCACATGATTAATATAATACACATAAACGTTATAATTAACCAATTAATAACATTAATGAACGCCTAAAATATAAGAGAGTATAACCGAATAAATCGTTAAGAGCTTACCAGATTAGTTTCTCACCAATTTTACAGTTACTCAGTTGAAAACAGGTATAGCTTTCGGATAACCAGGGATGTATAGCAGGAACTTACCTGTAAGTAAAAGAAAAATAAATATTAGCTGTAGAATATTTGTTAATCATCATTTATGATATAAAATTGTTGACGATGAATAGGTGAGTTGATATTTGAGCTTCTAAAAAACTAACCGTTCTTAGGACTACCCTGAAGATATCCATCCTATAACAATATTGGAAAGCGCCAGCTGACACATCGTAATTGCTAATAACGTTATGTGGAACAGGTTGTTTTACGGTTTAACTAATTTATGTAAAGCAGTATGTTTAATGTATGTGGAGTGATATAAACAAGATACGGACCACAAAATGGCATATTTAAAGTAACAATTGAAATCTGGTGGTAATTTCAGTTGTAAAATAATGTAGCTTTAATTGTCTAGCTCATCGCTGACAAGAGGCAGATATAAAACAGAATTATATTACACTGTACAAATAATTGAATATAATGGTTTTCAGAAGGATGTGCCAAACTATCTAGTTAAGAGACATAGATAACAACTGTTGATTAAAAGCTGTATTACTCTGATTCCTCAAAGTTATCAAGGCAGTTCATTTGTTAAACTACCATTCCATAAATCAACTAGAAATCTATCCAAAATTTACGTATCACCTGTAATATAAATGATTCCTTAAATAACCTTTAAAGAAATGCCGAATATAAAATTAAAGGTGTGGAGTACATCAGGAACTGGTGAAGTAGATCGTAAAAAATGTAATGTGAAGTATATTGGACAAACAAGAAGAAATTTGAGGAAATTTTTCAATTTTATTTTGCTCTAAAACCCTACATCCTTTTGGACTATATCCGCTCGATTGGCGCTTTAAAAAAGCAACGAGCTTTTGCTATTTAGACACATCGATGTTGTTACTAATGTTCAAAATAGTCTTCAACATTGAGTAAATGCTCCATAAAGAAGAAGATTTCATTTTCTTAGATAATTCTGCAAAATACACCGGCAAAACTTCTGAATATACCTTGACTTTTTCACAAAAATCAAGGAAATTTCTGTATGCTTGCTGATAAGCTTTGCGAGACTTCTCAGGCAGTATATTAATTTCCACAATTTTTGCAGTTTCTCTAATTTCATCCGTTAAATCTTCAGCATTACTATCACTCAACTAACTTTGCATTAGTTACTCATCAGTTTTTATTCGTTAAACACCAGAGACACCAACCTCACAAAAAATCTGACAGAAATTAACGAAATCTTGCTTCTATAGCAACGACTCTGTATAAGCCATCTTAATGTTATCGCATTTCCTGATTACTTTGCGTATTTAAAGAGAACTTTAAGCTGATTTTATCCCTCGGCTGGGTTCAAAGTCTCGATTGAGTCTCAGCTTTGAAACTCTCAGCAGCGGGATAAAATTAGCTACTTTGTTGCTTTATTAAACAAATAGCTATTGCTATTGCCAATATCTTAAAATATCGAATTAATTTCAATACAATCAATATACCCTGGAAACATGTCCCGGATCGCATTAATTTTTTATGTACGCCAATGAATTTAGTGATCGTCGCTACAATTATGGTATGGTAATGACCCTTTTAGTATGTAGCAGCATATCAATCCTTCATTCTTTTCTTCGTTTCTATATCACAAGCAACTTTTAGATAATAATTATACAAAACAAAACATGTACATATATAGTCTAGATTTGATTTTATTACTTTCTTCGATAGATTCCATTAACCATCGGTCATTCACCAATGTTTATCAGCGAAGGACAAGTCACCACCACCAACTTAACAGTTACACACAACGTACGCACTGTTCTCCTGCGCACGTAAATCTACGTCAATCATAATAGCAGTAACGATGTCCGTCCGATAACGTGATTTATGACCGCACGCGCGTTTATGATTGCCCTCGCGATAAGGAAGCGAGCAATCTTAGCCCTCGGGAACGAACAGCAGCAGTACCAGCGGGAAGCGTCGTCTCGGATACACGATAATGGGGCGAATCATAATTAAATGAGAGATCCACGTAAGATTAAAGGGTTTCCAAGTGATAACCTTTAATTTCGAACTCGCGTCCCGGCTATTGCCACCTCCTTCCGTCTCTGTCCCTCTCCCACCGTTGCCCGTCGATTCGGCGTATACCTAGCGCCAGCACATTGATGATCAATACGGTTCACTTTCAATTAACCGGGATTACTTGTTATCCAATCAGTCGGGCGGTGGTAGCCGCCTGCACTGTTAATTCAAAGCATGTAGAGAATACAAAGACGGAATACGACCGCTCTATTTCGCTAACGGACACGTACGTTGAAACTCCTGATTACACTTGTACAGAGTTGTACCGTACTCAATATAGACAGGTGCTGAGTACTTATTTAAATCTGTTTATCTACGTATGTTTGGACATATGTGCTATATTAAAATACAACGTATTATTTAGTAAATATAATCTTTAATAGTGACTTGCATTTGGTAGGGACAATCAAGTTACTGGAAAGAATTGTGGAAAATTTGCCTTTTACTATAGGGGCGGCGTAATATTGAATTATATCAAGAATTGCAAGTAAAAATTCTTGATATAATTGAACGCGGCGCAGTAATTTAGTAATTAATAAGAACTTAATTATTATTCCGGATTTTAAAATACCATTTTATAATGCACAAATAGTTGACGAGTTTAAAACTATAATTACTAATTTCCAGCACTTTTATGACCTTAATCTATTTAATAATGTAGTGAATACAAACGACCGACTGCTTGATGTGGCGCTTTCGAACCTGATTTGTTGCGTTGAAAAAGAAGAGTCGCCTTTGGTCTTAGAGGATCGACATCATGCCACTTTTCGCGGGAATACTGACACCTATGAATATAATTTAATGAATATATTTATATAATAAAGACATTATAAGTTTTCATCTGAAAAAGCAGTTATATGTATCACTCATCATGTCTGTGTTTTCATACGCCATTTTAGTATATTACCCCTGCCTAGATTGTTGCACAACCAAGCGCCTACAAGTTGTACAGAATACCTGTTGCAGATATGTTTTTCCCTTCGGAAGTACGACCACATTACTTAAAAATATACCCAAATTCACATATGCAATCGTATCGCACGCGGTGTGATTCAAACTTTTCACCGTCACTGGCTAAAAGATCTCCTGCTTCGATGGGACTTCTTAATCAACACTTATTCCATTGATAAATTTTTATCTGCTCTTGAGTACTAGTAACTCTTAGTGCTTTTAATATTTATTCTATTATATTACATAACTACATAAACTTCTGACATATCCAGTATGTAGTATGTATTTTCTGGACGAAATATATCTACCTACAAATCTAAAATATATAGTTTGCGTATAATCCGGGATGTACATTTAAGTGTTAACTTGTAGATCCCGATGTTGAAATCAAAAATTTCTTACTGTATGCTGCAATGAACAAGCTTGTTTATCAAAATTTTAAAACAACTGGCGAAATAGGAACTCGACCGCTTCGTTACGCTAATACTTAATGAAATCAGAGTATTGCTACGACCGTGACCATTACTCCTGGGCGGTATATTATGAGTGGGCCGGTGTACAATTCGAGAGGTACAGGTAGTTAGTCATCCAAAACCGACCATCGTCGGTTCGCTCGTAGTCCAAACAACGCACTAATGTATACAAGATATGGCAGGAGCATTTAGCACGGCTCCAAAGTATCAAGACGCGTACGGGTTACACGGTGTAGCTGACGATAGTAGCTCTTACGGTGCTCCAGTTGTTCGGTCATTACTGCAGACGCATTACGACTCACTCCCCTTTGAAAACGGAAAGTTAGTCGAGCGAAACTCTTTAACCGGAGACGGGACGTGCCGTTTCGGGAATGACACCATTATTAACGCCGTTATTATTATTATTAAAGATGGCGTGAAGCGGAACCGAGACTTTTGCAAATGTATATTGGGATAACTCGAATAACAACACGGAAATTTTGCCGTTGTGTTGATCTTCCAGGACTGAAATGTGTCCTATGATATTGATCAATGAGAATCAATATACGAGGGATGTTGGGTTACTAAGGTACGTCGCTCCGATCAGGTTGAAACTTGCACGCATTTTGGATGTGCATATGTACTGCATAGGTGGCAATTATCATTGCCTTAGGTTCGGTACAAATGCGAGCGGTCATTCGTTTTTTTTGCATGCAAATAATGAAACACCTACCGAAATTCGTTAAAAAAATACTGAAGACTTACGGAGAAGGCGTTATGAGTCGAAAACAAGTTAGTGTTTGGTGTAAACAGTTCAAAAGTGAACCCGCAGCTCTGAACGATGATCCCGAAGGTGTTTGTAAAAAAACATAAACAACGAAAACAGATGAGAATCCAGACTTGGCTCCTTCTGATCTTCACTTGTTTGGGCCGTTGAAAGCTCATTTATCGGGTAAAAGGTTTGAAGACAACGATGAAGTTCAAGAGGAAGTACGGCAGTATTATGCAAATTTGGAGCGCACCTTTTACGAAGAGGGTTTACAGAAGCTTGCGCCTCGCTGGGATAAGTGCCCTAACATTGGCGGCGATTATGTTGAAAAGTAGCTAACAGTTCACGCTTTTACTTAGTGTATGTTTGATTTCTATAAATAAACTAACCTGTCTATAATTCACAAATGTACTTTAGTAACCATACATCCCTCGTATATGCTAGGTAATTTAGAGAAGTATCTATAACTTCTGAGGTACGTGCGAAAAGAAATTTTGGGGATTAGGTGTGATGCATAGATTCAGGTTAATTCTTATAGTTTTACCAGAAGTTACTTATGCTTTTGATGTTTAATGACGATCAATCAACATCAAAAAGTAACTTTAAAAAGACAATTTATCCATTACATTTTTTAAAACTTTCTACTGCGTGTAGTATATAAAAAAATTATGTTAGATATAACAATAATACGAGAAATCTGAAGAAATCTGCAGTCAATCAAATTGTAGATGATGAAAATACATCTGAAGCTTGGAATAGTGACGAATATATGAGGAATCATATTATTAGGAACAAGAGTTATCAAGAATTAGAACAGGTCTTGGGCCCGCTGTTCTTTTCGCTGTGTATCTTATTGGAACAGGTAAAGCATTGTAAGGTTCACATGTATGCTGACGATACGCAATTATACTACTCTTTCCGTAAAGAATCTTATGCAGATGCTATGTATTGTGTTCAGCAGGGTTTGGATACAATTCTGTGTGCCTGATCCCTCCGTTCGCTGCATATTAATTCTAGGAAGTCGGTTGTTATGTTTTTGGTAGCCAGCAATGTCGGATGGGGCTTGCGCGGGATTTTAGGCTGTCCATTGATGGTGAGACCTTGCTTGTCGTAAGCCAAGCTAAAAGTCTTGGGTGTAATCATTGACTACAATTTCAGATATAGGCTATAGGTGTCCAAGTATGTTCAACGTGCATACTGCAACTTAAAGATCTTATATCAACATAGGACATTAAGCTATTATCCCACTTCAACTATTGCTCTGCTGTGTACGGTCTATTTGATAGACAATCACTTGGGGTTGCTTTTGTTTAGTTGTGTTTAATCTTGTACGATTGTATAATTTGTTTAATTTTCCATAGTTTGTATTACTTCATATAATTCTTTTAATATTGTATGATTTCGAATAGACATATGATTTACTTGTTTTGGAAGAATGTGGAAGAATAGTAGGGTTTTATACACTCTGACCAAACATATCCTTGTGATTTTAATTCATTTTCCATTAATTTATTACCACTGAATTGTATTACTGTATTGCATTATAGTTGGTTGTTAATATAAATGTAGGATTGTAAGTGAATGAAATAAAACATTAAAACATAAAAAAATGCCGGAAGAAATTGGGGTTAAATAATTAATAGAAAATAGTTTCTCCTAAGAAAGAAATACAACAGAAGATTCCAAAGTCTAAAAATAAACCACAAATAATTGCTGATCAAAATCTAAAGTGAAACCAGAAAAACCTGTTAAACGATTTGGCAAGAAGAAAGTTAATTACCATTGAATGGGTAGATATTCCAAAAGAAGCAGGTTTTAAACTTAAAGGAAGATGAGAAAATTACAAAAGTAAAAGCAAGTAGGTGCAGCTATGAATAGGCATAAAAATAGTAAAATTAAGAGTAAACTTTTATTGAGCTAACAAAGCATAAATCGCAAAGACAAATTTTGTTTATTTTTTTATTTATGTGGATAACTAAAATACGCTCTATAAATGTCAATTAATAATATAACACAACAGATGTATGCATATTTAGCGATCAATTCGAATAATGGTCCCAAGAAATAAAAATTCCATCGATAACCGCGTTGACAAAAGCGATCATGGAAATTTCCCAATCGAACCGCGATCACCAATTAGTATTAGTAACAAATACACAACGCATACCTAACTGCGGTTAATGGAACGTAAAAATTAGGTTTAAATTTATATTGTAATGACCGGCGACGGCAATAAACCGAGCCGCGGATTCGCATAAATTCGACAGTTACGCAATTTCCCGCGTTATACCAATATGTAAAGATATACGGAGATATACCGTAAATTATTAATTGGTGGAAAATTTGTTTAGCCCGAGTAAATGTATTGGACATGTACAGTGAAACGCCGCTACGACAGCCACCGCCGGTTTCATGATCAGATCGTTTGGAGAAGTGTGCGTGCTAGAGGATATAAAGTTATGCAACCACTCTTTCAAAATTGTAATGGAACGGTACATTTTAAAGATTTTTATTGTAAAATTTAATTAGGATAGAGAGTTTAATGTCAGTGCAGTTTTGGCAAGGTTGAAAGTTATATATTGTAAAAAGGAATTGTGTGGACTGGACGAAAAGCGATAGAAGAGAAGCGGGGAAGTCTATAGTGAGAAGGCACGAGCTGTCGAGCGGGACGTCACTTTTGACATTATGTCAGTTTGACAATACGTCAAAATAAATTAAATTAAGTCAGTCAGGTGACATTATTGACTGCGTCAAATCTCAGAAACCGGGAAGTCAATTTTGACATTACGAAAAAATAAATGAAATAAAAGTCAGTCAGGCGACACTACTTTACGCGGCCGCTACTACCACTTCATTAAAAGTCGTCATCGATCCCGAAACGAGAAAGAAAGCGTTAATCAGTAAAAGTTAGAAGTCAAGCAGTTGTTCGTGAGTCGGTGAGATAAAGAGTGCGAAGACCAGGAAGTATTCCATTGGTACATCTAGGAAGCAGTCAACTCCTCTGGCTGTACGAAACCCCAACTCCCGGTCCAATTTGGTTGAAGTGGGCGAATCATCGGTTTAGAACCCGAAGATCAAGAGCTAAGTCCACATCCACTATTGCATTTATGCACATGGTTTTACTACGTATTTCATTTTTCTCATTCATGTTAATGGTAAAAAGGGGCCCCAAATTTTTATTTTTATCTATTGTTGTTGCTTGTTTTTCCCTTATTAAATAATGTTATTAAATAACATTTATCATATGGTACATAATTTACTTTACTAGAACTGCACGACTTGAGAAGCTGAGGAGCTAAGTATAAATAGAGTACTCATGTCAGACAAACCATTTTCGACATTAAGTTTAATTTAGTGTAAGAGTACCATTACAAGTCAAACTAATTATACTATAAAGTAAATTGTTTTAATGACTTTTTTAGTTATATTTATAAAATATGACGTCATTATAAAGAAATGGCGCCCAGTAACGTTGGACTGCGGTCTATAAACGCTCTCTAAAAATTTGACTATTAAATGCATGGCTCATTAGGATATAACTTGAAATATTTATTAACTGATACCTTCCTTAAGTTTTTTTTAAAAATTAATTCTATAAAGTTAAACAGGACTAGTGAAAATAGAAGAAAAGAGAGGAACAGCACAAATACAAACGAACGACTTTAGACGAATTTTATAGCAAATACGTTCCAAAAAAAAAAAAGAACAAAAAGCAGTAGAAAGAAAGAAAAGTAATTTAAAATCAAGTCTTTTCTCTAGGATCTTTGAGTATACGCAATACATAAGCTCCGGTATTGACTCGCAAGAACAGGTGGACGTACTATACGCTGACGTCGCCATGGCATTTGACACTATCGATCATGGTATTTTGACATCAAAACTCAGCTCACTCGCTTTTTCAACTTTCATCACCTATTTGATTGTTTTCTACCTTGACAATCGTTCGTGCTACATCTGTTATAATGGTTGTATAATGGGGTAAGATATATATACCACGTCTTCCGGAGTACCGCAAGGGTCCAACCTAGGACCCTTTCTGTTCAACGTATATATAAACGTTTTACTATCCAAGTTGGAACGTCATGTGCTGGCATGTACGGACGATCTAAAGATCTTTACGAAGGTGTGATGGCTTTGCAGAGAGATCACCTGGTTATGAATAGATGGTGTAGTGATAATGTGATCTGGGTCGGTGTGCACAAATGTCCTGCAGTAGCATACACTGAAATATTGATTTTTCAATATGCGTTGGATTATTATATTATCCCTCGTCAGACGGAAATCGAGGGTCTGCGTGTACTATTTGCTCAGCGCCTACAGTTTTCCAACCACATATTTGCCATTTGTAGATCGGCGTCGCAATCACTTAATTTTATAAGAAAATCTTGCAGAGGATTTTCAAATTTGAACGTCATGAAAGTATTGCATTGGGCCTTGGTGTGTCCTAAACTAGAATGCGCGTCGGTTGATTTCCCGTGAATATTTATCAAGAACTACAGTTGCATAGAGTTCAGAAAATCTTTTTGAAATTTTGAAGCTTCAAAGCTCATGGTACCAACCCTACACGGGAAACGGACTAGAATATTTTACTATCTGATCATAACTTCTCCTCCCTTTCCAACCGAAGGAATGTGTCAAGTTGTTGATGAAGTTGTTGAAAAAAGAAAATTGATGCAGCAGAGTTACTGATCCTTGTCAGCATCAATATACAGAAATATGCCATTATATCCACCGACACCTTCTTCATACCAACGGCTAGAACAAATGCACTGGCTAAATATATACTAGATAAACGTGTGAATGAAGAAACGACCGCTGTAAGAATATGATGAGACATCTGTCATTATTGAGCTGTGACCTCAAACCAAAGATATATACGATATTTCATTAGAATTTTTTTTTCATAAAACAAAGCATGCATAGTATACAAACTTATATTTTCTTTAATATTATTAACGATATTTGACGATAAAAACGAACATAAACATTTTGTTATGTCATCCATCAATGTTGGATTTAAAACAATAACAACTACGTGCTCTTCGCTTGATATTACGATATCTGAAACATCAGCGCCGATAACTCGTGCCCTTTAGTGGGAAATACCGATAATAATTGTTTCACACTTAATTGAAACTGTAATCTCTTAGTTAAGAACTCTTAAGGCAGTCACGAAGCAACTAGGGCGAAGTAAAAAACTTCTTCGCCTTTCTCATCTATCACAATAATCAATATCTGTTCGCTGTGGCCACGAGAGAATCCTATATTGCTCGTGCAATGTCTACTAAATAAAAATAAAAATAATTATAAATGTATAGCTTGCTTAAAGATACTAATATAAACCTCGAGAAATACTTCAAAAATTAAGTACAAAATCAAAAATAATACCAATGGTTATTCGTAACTGGTATCAGAATATTGATTGTTAGAGTTGTAGACAGTATCGGCTATACTATTGGTTAGACTTCGAAAAATGAATTTATTGGGAAATGTAGCTAGCGAAATCAAAACACAGCTTTATTGTTTGGCTCGAGCCTTCGCTTTTCATTTTAAAGCTTTTTCAAGAATACAAACTGAAAAAACATGTGATTGACAATAAGACAATAGATACTGAACACTATTACTTACATGTTATGTATAAAAATCGCTGCTGACATCGTTAAAGTTAGTGTATCTAAAAACGGCACAGAATTATTTGGCTCTAATTTAATGGTGAACTTGATATGTTCGTTAAATGAATTTCATTTTACCAATAAAGCATTCGTGGCTGTAGCAGGGACTGCACAAACTAAATTAAATCATCAATATTTATAAATGAATGGTAATTGGAATCCTAGAGTAGGAATAACAGTGTCTAATAAGTGGTCCATCGTGATTAATGCCAGAATGGGGCTAATAGGGCTTCTGAGTGATGTCTATTTTCAAAGCTGAAATTCCATGTATCAAATAAAAACTTGACAACTTCCAGGAAGTCTGCCAGCGGTATAGACATAAGTGGCTGAATGAGGTGCCGATGTATTTTAATTAATTCCACCACAAATTCCAACGGAATGTTGGTGAACAGAGAAAGAACGTGCAACGAAACGACGATGTGATGCTGGTACAGTCATTGTAGCCATAGCTTCCACAAATTGGAAAGTGTCCCTAATATTGTATGCAATTCGATCTGATAATGTCTGTGTTGAAATTCTCGCAATAAAAGATGATAATTCATAAGTTGAGGAGCCAACAAATGATATAATCGGTCGCATTGGGCAGTCCGCTTTATGTATTTTTGGAAGTTTTAGACAAATGCCCTTATAACAAGTTCATTTCTTCCTTAGAACATTACCTATGTGTTTACGATTTTGAGACTTCAAAAGAAAATTCATACGTCTTTGGACAGCAGAAGTCGGATCCAGTGATAGTAATTTATAAGTGCAGTTATCTTCAAGCAAAGTCTGAACTTTGGAGGAGTAATTCGACTAGTTCAGTGCTACTGTAACCGCTCTCAGTACGGTCACAGGTGTGCCAGACACGTGACCATGTTGTTTCAAAAACACTTTCGTATCAGAATGCATTTACATTTACATTTACGAATTGTCTTAATTAGATTTGTTGAGAAATTTTTAATAAATAGAAAATAAAACACAAATTCTCGAAATAATGTAAACACATTGTAAATGAGTACATAAATAGAAATAATTAATTTCCTCCATTTCAAAACGAGGAAAACAAGCCAGATTTAATCCCTGCTCGTTTTCGATTGCTAACCGAACTTTTCCCAGAACTTTCTAAAGAAACGCAATTTCACAATAATTGCCGACGACCTCCCCTTTCCCCTCATTTCCATCTCTGAAACCTAAAGTAGAACGAGTGCCCTCATTCCAAACGACCCACTTCCTCCCACTCACCGGCATCGACGGCGCTTAGAAAAACAAATTTTTTAATTCCGTTAAAAAGAAATCTAATTATTTTCTCATTTCTATGTGTATCGGTAAATTTCGACGCCCCTTATTCGGCGCCGCATTCGACAAATCCCGCCCGTCACCCTCATCGTCCTGGGGTTGGGCGCCGGCGGTAATGGAAAGGATCGGGAGACGTAAGCGCGTCAAGTTATGCAGTCCGGTGTAGTGGGTATCAGTTGAAAACCTCCGAGACTCTCTCTGTAGCGCAGCCGATCGCTTCTCCCGTCCGCCGTTCGTGCTCTTGTGTTTCAGCAGACGACGGTATGGTGGCGGAGGTGAAGTGTAGGGTGTGCGACTCGATAACCAATATCCTGGATTATTGGAAGCGCTTCCCGGGTACACGTTTTGCTTTCAATGAAGTTAATATTGCATCGGAACACGTTTTAGGCAACTGACACGCAAAAAGACCGTCCCAATCCTCCGCTACCGCCGTTCCCGATACCTCCGCTTCTCTAATCCTTAATGAAAATATCTGCTTTTGTGTATGTCTGAAGACGGCGTCGTTTTTCACGTAGAGGATTTTGTACGTGTTTGTGTGTGTGTCTCTGTTAGGGAGCGATGTAGTGTTACTTAACATCCTGTTTTAATCAATTTCTCAAATCAAAAATCCCACAATCATCGTTGCTTCCAGCAATTCCAGCGACTTGAGCTAATAGTTAATTAATATTTCTTCAGGGTTATTGTGTATTCTAATGAATATAAGATACTGAAGTTGCAAATAGCAATAGTTACTACGTATGACATATCAATTTACACAAACTGTTTTCTGTAACGTTGTCTAAATTGTAAAATTGGTGTGCCCAAAAATGCGTTCTTAGAATGTGATAGGCCTTTTAAGATTCTGAACTTTATTTTGCTTTAAAACGGCAGAAGAAATGGGCGATAATAAATTACAAATATTGGGAATTACTGAAGAATAACTGAAGGAGCATTACAACTAACAAGCAGCCACAAATTATACTATTCAGGAGTAAGAGCAAGACAGAGCAAAAGAAGGTGTAGGAATAATAGTAACACAAGAACTAGAGAAAAGGGTGACAAAATTTACACTTTTCACTCAAGAATACTAGTCCCCTGCATACAACTGGACGAGGAAATAAATATAATGCGAATATATGTCCCAATAGGGGGAACACAGGAAGCAAAAGTATTGAAATTCTACACGAACTTGCAAGAAGTATTAGATGAAGTAAGGGAGAAAAACGAAAGAACAGTAATAATGGGGGACTGAAATAGTGAGAGAGTGAGTAGAGATCAACATCGAGCAATGGGGTGTATGGGAAACCAATGGGAAAATTGAGCAGAAACGGAATAAAAATGGTCGAAATCTTCCAAAAGAAACGTGTTAACAATAGGTAATATGTGGGTTAAATACTAGAAGGTAAACATAAGTGTATAGGGGAAGCACGAATTGTTAAAAGCATAATCATAATTAAAGATTTGGTTACCGTCTCCTACACGCTTATATGGACTGTCCACAGCTTTTATTAAACGTCGTTTTTGCCGTACCATATGCCATTCCAATCTAAACACCTTGAGCGTCATTGATTTGTTTGAGGTATCACTTTTTATTTTTATTTTTTGTCACACAATAAATCGAAAGCAAAGAAATGGAAACAAGAAAAGACTTAATCCTGAAATTCAAACAGCTTAAAGGTTCTATAATACAATCTTTAAGCTGTTTAAATTTCAGGATTAAACGAGTCTTTTCTCGTTTTCCTTTTCTTTACTGTCGGTTTATTGTTGCATTGTGTCAATTTCTATCAATGGCATAACTCAATATGAATATTAGTCGTATTTATTTTATGTTCGTTATACTGACTCATATTAGACTCTCATATATTGTTGAAATTAATTGAAGTTTCTTTTGTGTAGTATTTGGAATCTTCGGTAAGTACAAACAAATAAATAAATAAAACCTTACAGAAATAGAAACTAGAAAGCAAACAGAAACTGGGATTAACGATAGGTTAGCAGTATGTAAATTTCTGATTAGGAAAATAAACGTAAAACAAATAAATTGAATATAGTCAATTACCATCTTATAAAAATGTTGAAATAAAAAAAGATAAGAAGTACTACGGTTCGATACCGAAAAATAAGAATGGAAATTGGAAAAAAGATGGAGAGCATTCGAGGAACCAATATCTGTGAGACGAAAGCGCAGTAAACGTCTGAAAAGAACAAAATGGTGGAACACTAATGTAAAAACTGCAGTAAGAGAAAAGAATAGAGCCTGCAAAAATATTTACAAAGCAATAAAGAGGTGTACAACAGAAGAAGAAATACTGCCAAAAAATGATAAAAATATCAGAGCCCTGAGAAGAATTCAGCGTAGAAATAAATTGCAACACAGAATAGGCAACAGCAAATTTTGTATTACAGTAAAAAAATTGGAGGAAATTAGAAAAAAAAAGCATTAAAGAAATAAAAAACAAAAATAGTCAACTGGGAATAAATACGAAAGAAATATTAGATATATGGCAGGAGTATTACTCGGAAAATTTGGTGGAAAAACAGAAGAGACTCAAGAAAAGGACAAAATCGAAATTAGAGAACACTTGACAGAAATCACGCAAGAAGAAGTACAGCAAGGGAAGAAATGTTTATGCATAATTTGCTAAGAGGTATGAAAAAAATAATAAGATACCTAAAGAGTGAGAACGCAATTTAATATTGCTCATATATAAAAAAAAGGGGAACATAGCAACTGTGAGAATTAGAAGAGCAATATGCCTCGCCTAAACCAGCTTTATATAGTAATAGAAGCAGTAGTAATAGTAATTGCCCAACAGTAACCATTTACAGAGTAATAAATACATAAATACATAATACAATACAGATGCCCATAGAAAACAAAATTAAGATAAATATATATAATACAATACTAGGCTATTAATGTGGTAGCTTTAAAGTCAGTAGTATGAGATGACGAGGAAGGAATATGGAAAGGATCGGGAAAGAGTTTATTAGCGTTCCTGCACATACAGGATGCATTGTTTTATGAAAAATAAAAATAACCGAGTAAAATATCCTATGTTTGGTTTGAGGTCATAGCTCTATAATGGCAGATGTCCAATCGTATTCTTACCGCGGTCGTATCTTCATTCACACGTTTATCCAGTATATAGTAACCTTGTTTATGGGGTTCGAATCTCGCTTGCGGCAGCCGATTTTTCTAAAGATCGGTTGCAGCAAGGGTGGTCGGTACCCCTCCCGGTA
>JARFOC010000662.1:250930-262724 GCA_031763485.1 Osmoderma eremita
ATGATACCAAGGCAAATGGAGCCCTGCTATGTCGGCAGACTATTGCTGGACGCTGAAGAGAGATGTTTCTGATGCAATGTACAGCCGAAAGTCATACATCAGCATATTTTCCAAGTAAATATATCACTTTGTACGCCGTATTTTTCATGAATTATTGCCCTGCTATCTACCACGTTTTTCTCTGCTTAATAATCTTACTAACTGCACTTTCCCACCTTTCTCTTGGTCTTCCTCTCTTCCTTTTTTCACTTCTCAAATTCGTTTTACCTGTGCATCGTTTTTCATTCTCTTTACATGGACCCACTAACAGTTCTAGGACTGATTCTCCCTCTAAATCTGTTCTTATTTTTTCATTTCCAAGTCTGCCTTTTATTGTCACTACTCTCACTAGTCTTCATCTCGGTCGCCTGGAACTTCTCTTCTGTGGTATGTGCAGTGCTCGTGTCTCACTCACAGTCATATGTCGGAATTGGTTAATACATTGCTATGTAGACGTTCATTCGTGTAGACGTTGTTGTTATCGCTCTTTTGTAACCGGTGCGGACCAGAAGACGTGGACAAATTTTCAGGAAAATTAGAATCATATTGTAAAGGATATCAAAAATCGTTCTTTAAAGTACTTAAAAATATTAGAAAGGGAGAGACAACGCAAACAACAGCAATTAAAATTTAGAAAGACGAACATTGACGAACAAATCAGGAGTAATGGAAAGATTGAGGGAATATTTTAAGAACTGTTAACAGGGAATGGATTCAATTTGGTTAAATTTGTTGGTAACCCTGCCACGAAACATTTGTTCCGAATTGATTAATATATTGCGCGGGAGGAGTGATCCGATACAATGTCTTTGCAATCTTTGTAATCTTTATGCATTTGAATTCTTAATAAATTATTTTTATTAAAATATCAGGAACTTTTATTAAATTAGGTTTAAAATGGAAATATTAAAATCAAAATATATATTTGGCTCGCCTAAAATATTTAAACTCAAAATTGGCTCCATCAAAGTTAAAGGTTGGACAACACTGAACTAGCTTAACCAACAACGGAAGTTATTGGAGAAATTTACCTTCCGAACGCCCGTGGGGATTCTGTAAATTTTACAACTGTTTGTTATTAGTGGAATTGCTCCTTCTCCTTTCTCCCTCTCTTTCTCTCTCACTCGCTCTCTCTCTACCTCTCCGTTTCTCTTTTATCGGACGCGCTGCAAACGACCCCCCGCCGATGTAATCTGGTACTACGAGATATTGTTTGGTCGTCGTATAAATAGCATACGTTTGGGAATTTCGGTTCGACGCAAGTGCTTTGCGGTCCAGGCCCGACCCGCCGTTATAAACAATGATACGTTCTCCAGTATCCATGTTAATTGAATGGCTAATGCGGAGCGACGTCTGTCCGTCTATAGTACTATTTCCCCTTTCTACTTCTACGACCGAATAAAACGAACTTTGTGTGTAAAAGCATATTTTAGAATGTAGATATATGTATGTCTATTTTTTCTTGTTGAATCAATCTTTTTTATTTAGATGTTTTTATTCTCAAACACAAAGTTATGTTTGCTTTTATATGATATTCGACACCGGAATGATAAAACCACGCTAACTTTGTTTGAAATTGGTATCCTGAAGTTCTGTCTGTCTAAAAATGAATACAAAATAAAGAACTATATTTTCTGAAAACGTACCCAGAATGAAAATTTATTGCAAGGACTGTAATTAACGTAAACATAACTATAGAAGAGCTATAGAAACGCAGTTTAAAGAACATATCGCCCATTACCGTTATAATAGATCAGAAGAATCTAGTGTAGCGCAACACACGATTGAAACGAATCGTCGAATCACTTCCGATAATTTGAAATTACTAAGGAAAGTAAATTCGCCGCGAGAACTAGACGCTTATGAAACGATATCTATTAAAAAAGGATCGAACTTACTAAATCGTGAAAATGGAATCTTAGAACATTCTAGCTTAATGAATATTTTTACCGAGAAAGAAAAGAGACATCCGGTATATTTCTCTTAAATGCTAGCAAACAGATGTTGCGCGCCCTGCTATTCGGGGTAGGCCGACTTTTTCGGAAATATTAGGGTAAGTGTGTTCAGAATAAATAGAAATAGACGTACATATTCCTTTTTTAAACATGCATGTTAGATATAACTTTCGTTATTCGGGAATTGGTTGACAATGAGAGCCGACGTACTCTTGAAACATATGCCCCAATTCTATCAAATCCATTTGTGGTGTGTGGATTTTCCGATACTGCGTATTTGTAATAACTATTTTTAAAAACATCCACGACTTTCTCCCTTTTTCTTTCTCCCTTTGGCCATTCATAAAATATCTACAACCACTCACACACCCCCTAAAGCAAAATTCTTGGAGCCCCACCCGACTGTTACTGTAATAAATCCATCAAACTGGTGAAACCGACTAGTCATTCTCGATCAAGAAGGTTTTTATTCTCTTTGATGTATATCGACTCGTAGGCATCTAGTTCGGCCGTCGAAGTTATTGATCTCATAAATTGGAAATTATCTACATTTATATAGGACACCCCGGTTTGTTGGATATGTTCAACAACACTGGACATACCTGCTCTTCCATATCGGTAATGAGTAATATGTTCTCGGGAGGTTGCTTTGTTACTTGTTGTACGCGATATTATTCTGAGACTCGTCGCAAACTTGGATCAATATCTCGTTCATTTCAGTAAGATCGAAAATAATGTTCTACTACAAGCACTTCTTCCTCAGTTGTAATAACCATTTTCAAAACGAATTCAACATCAGTGAAGTGATAAATATGACAAATGCATATTACGTGAGTAATTCCACAGCACTCTAAATATCGGTACATTTTATTTCGCCGGATACCGTACCACTAGTGGTCTAATTTAAGTGGTCTAATTATTTTGTGAAACCGTAAAAATTGAAACCAACTTTAAGCGGATGAGTTTTATTAATTGTTAATTCTATTAAGATGCGAATTAAACCCGCATCGTTAGTTTCAAGTCGTTTCGCTTTGGTATTTCGACTTTACATTAAAAATTTTAAGGCCAGCTTTTGTATTTATTAAACAAGAAGTTCACAAAAAGAAAAGAAACTCACGGAAAGAGAACAAAGAAAAACAATTGAATAATCTCTCTTCTTTCTTTTTCGTATTTTAGAAATTGCCTTTGTATATTTCTCTTATTATGTGTTTTTTTTTTCGAGGTAAGACAACGTCGACTTTGATACCTTCCATGTTCCATTCTTCGGGGAACATAAAGAAAAAGTTCAACAAGTTCCAACAACTTCAGACGCCGCCGTGAACTTACTTTTTTTTTATTTATAACTTTTTAACGTACCGCTCCTCTATATGATGGGTGACGTAAACATGACACACTCACTAACGTTTAATTACCGTTTTATTTTGTTGGTATAAATACGTCCGTTTTTTTCCCTATTCGTCAAAGCAAGAAGAACAGCTCTATTTTAATCAATAAGTGTACGTTCTTGAGACTTTGAAATTTGAATTCAAACAATTTATTAGTTGACTAATAAAGAAGAAATTTTCTTATCTAATATAGTATTCCGAAGTTGGGAAAATAAACCTACACAACCTACAATATCATGGTGCGAACAGTGCCGTGCGCTTGAAATTTATATCCACCATAAAACCGATCGAGTCCATTATTAGTACGCGCTCATGTATCGTGAATGCATACATATAATATTATCCCGCCCCGGGAGACGATTTATATTTTTAATCTCGCGAAAAGCAGCATCTGTGATCGGATTTATCGAACCTTTGGGACGAGAACCCGAACTTGCGTATCTACAACGTAAAACTTAAACAAACACACACGCATTGTGGGAAAACATACAAACATAGCCAGCAAGCAATTATTGAAATAAACCTGATTCGAATTTCGTCATTGTGGTTGTCATTTTCAGCGGCTTTTCAAACGTAAAATTATGATTTAAAGTGACATGAACTTGTAGTGAAGGAAACCAGAATTGAAAATATAGATTGATAGAAAAGGAAAGATAATTGATTTGATTATTTTTAAGTAGCATCGATATCTCTTCTGTATCGCTTGTAGCCCAAAAACTTAAGATTAATGTACCGCTTGTAAGGGCAAAAGAACATAAATACCAGCCCAGGTAATGAAACTGACCATTTTCTGGTGGGTCGGAGATGGCACCATCATGTTTTGTGGTGCCCAAACCAATTCTCCCCCTTACATCGACTATACTCAATGACCTAATAATGCGAAGTACCTTCTTCCTGCACGAGAGCATATTAGAAACCGCAACCGCATGCTACTAGGCACGTAAATTCATCCCTAGGTTATTGCTAAGGAGCGCAAAATATTGCTTCTTTCTCGCATTAGCCTACACCAAGTTGCATGGCTACTGCACTGCAAACTAAATATACACATGCACCGCATGGGATTAGTTATTCCCTCTCTATGTAGGAATCCATTTTTGTTACATAGAGGAGGAGACGCCAGGATTCATTTTGTGTCGCTCAACTGAGAGGCTCAATTCTAGAGGAATTCTGGTCCTCCTTTTGCAACATTGATGATGCGTCGACCGTCATACTTGGATTGGGGACAAATGAGTGATGCAGCTTGGGCATGGTAATAGTACAGTTCAAGTTCAGATATTTAAGGAAGGTGAAATACATGTTTACCTATGGGTTTTCATGCTCTGTTCGAAAATAATTTCATATATATTAAATATAAGTTTTTATCGTGTAAACTTCGGAAATAGACACAGCTACATAGGTAGCTCAGGTACACCATTGCGTCTTGATATTCCGTAGAGGCATCGTGTCTATATTCCTGTTATCCCCAGAGGATCTCCCGCGCTCTCATTATTTGGAATTTACTGTTTGAGAAAACATCCGACAACCGCCTGTAATGATCATTTATACATAATAATCGAAATGTGTACGACTACGGTGTTCCGCCAGCGACAGACGAAGATAGAGGAGGTAGAACGTTCGCCTCAAACTGCCGCAGAATTCGACAATCTATTGTAATGATTCTAATCTACGTCATTGAACAGCTTTCATGTTGTCTCGGCTCTCGTTCGGGAGGACGCTTTGTGGCTCGTGCGCCCGCTGCCTCCTATGTCGCAGCAGCGGCTCCCGTATTACCTCACAACGGTGAGTTAGGACCTCTAATCGGTCGGAAAGGGGATCCAAGATTCGATACTATAAGCTGGTATGGGGAGTTTTAGACTAAATCTGCTGCCAATATACATGTATGTAAGTACATAAGAGTTGTTTAAATAGTAATTACATAAACTCATTATTTCTATATCTCTATATACAGGAAGATTACAAAATTGAAGATTTAATGATTATACTAGCGCAGCAGGAAATCGTTACCTTTCCAGCATACAATTTACATTGAGATTTACAATATTACGGAAGGCGTGATGAATTTATTTATTTATTTAAAAAAGCCTACAACCGGTAAAACAGAAAGAAAGGTAAGAAGAAGTAGGAAGAAAAGAAGAAGGAAACTTTTACCTGAGATATCAGGGACCCGAGGAAAAACTACGAACAATCCTCGTTTCGCCGGCATGCCCCGGACGAATCGACCTACCTACCTAATCCTTCTCAGATGCTGCCGCTCTCCTTTCAGAGATTTCCCAATGCTCCTTAATCTTATTAAACTTAATTTATTTCCGGTTAAGCGCGAAGCGAATGAAAGACTAGCGGTGCCACATTACTCGGGGGCCCTCTCTCGTCGTACGGGGGAAGTCACCTGACAAAATTTGTGGATTCAATCCGTTCGTTCGCATGAAAGTGTAAACGGGGATGGAATAAATCCGTTCATCTTTACGTATACCTTTATATTTGCTGCAACGGTTTTATATCCGTTTAGGTAATTATGCAGCGCTTCTGACGTCTTTTAAATTGATTTTGGTTTAGTACTGAAAATGGTCAATTTATACGTGAATTTCCCACTTTCTCAACTTATATATCCATGTTGATAACTGTTTCATACTGGCTGTGGCTTTTCTTGTACGTAGCAGGTAATTAATGGAAAAAAAACGAAACAAAAGGTTTATACCACTGTATAATACACAAACACAATATGTAACTACTGGTCATATTATGCCGCAGAAGCGATGTGCTTTTAAACGAAAACAAGGAATGATTTAGGATAGTGGAAAGAGAGATACTTAGGACAGTTTTGGAATCGAGAAAAAAAAGAAGAAGGAGAATACAGAAAGTTAATAGGTGGAACGGTTTGGACATATTCAGAGAGGAATGCCAGAAGACTTAATAAGGAAGCTATCATAGTTGAAACCTATGGAGAACAGACCAAAAGAAAAACCCCAAATTATATGGGAGAACTACGTTCTGAAAGAAATGACTGGAAATTAGGATTGGCGAAATATAATAGGAAACAGAAAGAAAGAAAATCAGAGCGGTAATGCAAGAACTTGTGGCAAAATAGCTCAAGAGGAATTACGGAAAGTCTAAATATATTTTGATCAGATAAAATCTCAATCGGATCCTTTTGTCAGTCGCGAACTAGCGACCCCTCATAATTCGACTACTCTTACCAGCACGATGTTCCAATCAAGTACATGCATGATCAGCTTATCGCTTGCGAGATTCATCATATAATAAACAGAATCGAAAAACCGGAAGTACGTCAAATCGCAATCGGGTCGTTTTGTCGGTTGCGAAATAGCGACCCCTCACAACTCGACTTCTAGGACCAGCACGATGTTTCAATCAAGTACACGCATGATCAGCTTATCGCTTGCGAGATTCATCATATAATGAACAGAATCGAAAAACCGGAAGTACGTCAAATCGCAATCGGGTCGTTTTGTCGGTTGCGAAATAGCGACCCCTCACAACTCGACTCCTAGGACGATCACGATGTTCCAATCAAGTACACGCATGATCAGCTTACCGCTCACGAGATTCATCATATAATGAACGGTGGAAAAAGTCAATTTTATCGAAAAATGTGCGTTTGGTTATTTTTTCAACAAAGATCTATTACCAACTGTCTCCAGTACAACATCTTCAGTTTTTGAGATACACTTATTCATCAAAAAAATTTCTCCCGCCCTTATACTACTACAAAGTTTCCACAAATTCTTCCTAGTTTTTAGTTCAGAACTTTGACTTGGATATGCATAAATGTATAGACATGTAAGGACGAAGAATACAAGCACGATTCATATGCGACCAATTTTAAATAAATCGGGACTACGTTCCACCACGCCATCAATTACACCTAGCCCCGTTCAGTAACAATTATTTCCCATCGGATTTGCGCCCGTGAGGGTGCTCCTCTACTTCCAGCAAACCCTCGTCCTGATCGATGCCATTAGAGTAATCCTCGTGTCTCTTTCCATCGCTCCCGTTTTTCATCACCTCCCCAGGCGCCCCCAAACCAAAACATCACCGCGCCGGATTTGTCGGAGATTCTTATATATTAAATATAATCCTCTTTGCATTAATAATGGCTGCCATTAAACACTCAAACATCCATCCATCTACCCTCTCGCTATCACCGCCACCACTACGCAGTCGACACAGACATTAACGGATTAATTGTAGTGGAGCTGCGCGCGGATACGCTAATTGGTGTACTTTCTGCGCGATCCCGTTCGAGGGATTTCGCCGTCCATTATATGTACTACTACCAATTTAATATCTGTGCAAATATAGGTTTTGCCATCTCGCCGTTTGTACACCCCCACAGCTTTCGACTCAACGTTTACGTGTTAAACTCGGACTGGACATAACAGTTCATACTGAGTCATTCGTTCCAAGCCGTCCCAACAGAGTAGTTGTTGATATATTGAACACTTTAAGTCAACCCGGTCGTTCCGTACACAAGCTTCTTTCGTTCAAGTTTATCTTAGTAGTATGCTTAGTAGTATGCTACGAACACTTCTTATTCCTTCAGAATAACCGTTTAAATTTCAGTTCTCACTGAAAGTTTGTTTTGCAGTGCCCGTCAGGGCGAGCTTTGAAGGTTAAGTTTGTCAAGATCAAGATCTGTTCAATCTGTTGTTTTGTCACTAGACTATACAGTCCTCAGCTCTTCACTGAATGCATCCAATGAATATTTCTTAAATGTTTACCCTAAAAAATTGATGGAACCTAATCACCTAACGGAGTTGATTATACTAGGATGCTGGTGAGGCTCAGCATGGATTCGTTTACCTCACGCTGAGAGTCGTTACGACGCTTCTTCTTTATGTGCTGCTGTGTCAATCATGGAAGAATGTTCCTCCTCACTCGTCGGGATTTACTAGTTTGATGGACATTCCCTCTTCTGTGACCGATATCGGTAACATTCCAATCGCCTTGCTAACATACACTTCGAAGACTTATTTAAATGGTTACTATACAGGAAATGAATTTGTTAATTTTTTTTTTCATTTAAAAAAACAGTAGCGCTAACAGGAACATTATAAATGATACGAACATAAGAAGCAGTTTATAAGAAAATGGAAAACAAAAACGGAACAAGAAAAGTGTGCAATTAGTGTACAATTATTGAAACAAGCTAGCGATTAATTATGTAGAAACAAAAACATGTAAAGATGAAATCACGAATATTTGTAGTTACACCATTAAGCGATCGGTAAGGTGAAGACAAGCGTAATATCCAAAGGAACTGGAAGCAAACGTATACGCAAGCGAGATGAAAGTATGTATATAACATATGTCTTAGCTAGTTACGGCCATATATTATGAAGCATCAATGAACTAGTTCAAATGAGATAGAATATGATTGAGTATGCGTTGATAAAAGCTTTCATAATGTCTACTCAGTGTATGCAACCTAATACATGTTAAACAGAAAATCACAAATATGTGGAGGTAGTTCCCCTTTGCGTGTACTACAACCCTGAAGCACAGTTTGCTCACAGACAGGGTACAGTTTAATACTGCCCAACATGAGTTGACAGACAACAATTGAAGTGCGCGAGCTAGTGATTTTTCACCATAAAAATAAAAAAGTCAACGAGAAATAGCAAAAATTATAAACAGAAGGTCATCTACTGTACAATATATTATAGAATGCTATAATCGCGAAAATCAGGTGGCAAACAAGCGTAAAATAAGTACGAAAAAAGGATTTAATTAACATGACGACCGATGGATTGTAATACGAACAAGACAATTCCACTGCTAAGTGCCCCAAAATTAACATTAAAAATAGACGGTGTTCTGGGGAAAAAAGTTAATCCAGAAACGGTTCGAAGAACATTGAGACGTACGGATCTACATGGACGAATAGCTCGCAAAAAGCCGTATATAAACCAAAAGAATAAAGCATCGCGTTTACAGTTTGCAAAGGAATACCAAAATAAACGTTTCGACTTCTGGAAATCGGTTTTATTTTATGATGAAAGTAAATTTAACGTTTTTGGTTCTGATGGCAAGGTTAACGTTTGGAGGAATAAAAATGAAGAATTGAAACCTCAGCACTTAAAACCCACAGTAAAAAATGGTGGTGGACATGTGATGGTGTGGGGTTGCGTTGCAGCTGGAGGAGTATGAAATCTACATTTTATTGAAAGCAACATGGACAGATTTATGTATTTAAATATAATCAAGGAACATTTAAAATAAGATGCCGAAAAGCTGGGTATTGCTGATAATTTTAAGTTACACTAGGATAATGATACAAAGCATTCTGCGCGCGTAGTGAAAGAATGGTTTCTATATAATTGCCATAGTACTATAAAAACTTCTCCTCAATCACCAGACATAAATATTATTGACAATGTGTTGCATAATAATATCCAATTAAGATGAGGAAACGCTTTACTAGAATGGCACAAAATTTCGCCATATTGTAGGCGAACATTAGCAGAATCTATGCAAAATAGATTGCAAGCAATTATAAAAACTCAGAGATACTAACTACTAGGTACTAAGAATTTGTTTGTGAATTTATACATTTATTAATTTATTCAGTTATTTTGTGTGCATCATTTTCACTGTTAGTCATTGTATGTATGTATGTTTGGTTCAGCCTGGTGATATGAAACAGCCTGTATATATGAGAATAATTTTAAAATGTTAATGTCTACAATTGTCGTAAATAACTTTCTTTGATATCTTGTATGATAACAGATATATCGAACTTTGGCACACTAATGCGTCACCCTGTATATATTTAGATCAAGAAAATTGGTTATATGAATCACCATGGTATTTGTATGCCCGTATTTAATCGTTTTGAAGATTTTGCTTGAACTAACCAAAACTTGGTTGGCTTAACCAAATGGATTTTCCAGTGGTGAATATGTACGCATGTTATTTACGGAAGTGGAAAAATACCTCGGAAATTGAACCATGTTGCGCGTATATAAAAAGCGCAAACATAGCGCGTATCCAAAAAAAAAGAGGACTGTGAAACGAGATAAAGGCGTAACCTGATCGCGTCTCCAGTAATGATTTCCGTTTGAAATTAAATCCAATCCCAGAATTTCGTCCGTCCTTGCATTGGTCGCGTATCGTTCCGACTATACCGGTCGGCACTGATGAAACGCACTTATGTAGGTGCTCCCAAAACGAGATAGCAGATATAGCAAAGAGCGCGCACGATTGTATTCGTGTATTTAGATAGTCGAGAGGAAAACGCAGCAGGAAGAGACCGTCTCTTTATGTCGCGATGAACCGCCCGACCGACACGACAGAACGGGATTATGTATATACACGTCGAATAGCCGGCTATTCGACTTGAGAATGGGAATCCACGTATTCCCGAAACACGTGTCGTCCCGAATTAATTAATACTTGTGCGGGAGGAGTAATCCGAACAGTGTGTTTATTGTGCTGCCCCACAGTCCTTGCTATCTTTACTATATACACGGTATACGAGCGAAAAAATACTAAATCCGCAAGTGGCGCGCGCTATTTCGCTAGGTACCACGGCCGTTAAAAAGGTTAATTAATCTCTTTTAGCATGCAAACCGCATTATTCTTTCTCCGGCGGGGCGGTGTGGAGTTTGAGAGACGCTTTAATGCAGTCCATCCCCTGGTTCCGGGGCGGCGACGCCACGGCATTATTTTACGGCTTTAACGAAGCATGTCATGACAACATTTCCATATAAAATGGCGCGGTCCCGGCTGCTAAAAGTTTTTCTCGGTCTGGATGCCATTTAGGTACTTAGTTTTTCAGACCAGAAAGACGAACGGAGTGCGCAACAGAGGACCTTCGTTCTTACGTGGTTCGAACGGAGCGGACGATGGTGGGTGCTTTATACCTATGCAGATTGGATCCACAATTTACATATACATCTATAGATACCCTAGGTAACATCGGCAATAGTAAAAAAACAAAAAATCTAAGATTTTTGTCTTGTTGTCTCTGTGCATTTAATCTTTTCGTTACAGTGTATTATACCTTCCCTGAAACTTTCCATTCCGATAAACCTTTAACCATAAACTTTTCTAAACCTGGAGAACAAGGTTAAAGCAATTATTTCACTGTAACAACAACTTTTTAAAAATTAGGATAACTTTACTGTACACAAGAGAGAATGAATACAGAGAAAATATAGACTATCCATGGGCTTGAATCTCAGCGACCCTTATTTATTTATTTAATAATAATAGTCAACCCGGATGTCACAGGTGTATGGGTTTTGTCCAAAAAAAAGGTAATATATTAATTGAAATATTCGTTTAAAGTATAAATAACTTTATCAGTCAAATAATAATATCTTTGAAATTATTTACATGTTCACATTTAGTTAAATTCGATGGCAGAGAGTTAAATAATTTTAAGCCCATACA
>JARFOC010000662.1:263936-285724 GCA_031763485.1 Osmoderma eremita
CGTCAAACCAGCAATGCAGTGACAACTAATGAAACAGCTTGACAGATAGGAAAAGTTACAGACATCAGCCTACTTAGAAAAAAAGTCACTAATAACCTATGGTTTACATTTACTTTGCACAAGTTGTTGATCAATCGTTTTAGCGTTAAAAACCTATAAATAAAAATAAATAAAAACTACATTCTGTAACATTAATATCTCTCTTATTATGCAACTTTGTTAAGATATTTTTACGTCAATGGCCTTATTTTAAGATGTTTAATCACCCCTTCAAAATAAAATCATAAGACCGTAAACAGCCTGTATATAAATGGTAACCACAAATAAATAAATGAATTAACATAAAGAACTGTGAAACATCAATTTGTCCGTGAAGCTTGATACTTAGTATTATTGCAATTTGCTACACACTCTTCTATGGTGTAGTAGCCATTTAGAAGCAGGTAAAGCATTAAACAATTTTAAAAAATACAAAACCAGGCATTCTAATTTGAAAATATACCGATAACCCACTAGGGTTTTATACCGTGACGTCACGGGAAATTCAAATAACCCAGAATAAAATAAGTTTATACCTATCTGTGATTGTTCCAAGGAACAAGCATGGTATTGAATGAAGTGAATTTATTCCATGTGATAGACTCGCAGTGTAAATGATAAATTGACCACTAATGTCGTCACCAAGCAAAGCGTTACAAGCTATTTAATGTCAATAATTTCAAACAATAACAGCTTGATGTTTGGGTCATTCAATCGATTATTTATAACTTAACGAAACTAAGCGTATAAGTGATGAAAATAGTGCTTAATGTCATATTCGCTAGTTTAAAAACATAATAAGGAAATATCTATCACAGTATTTCGAATTGCATTATCGATTTACGGTATTCTGACGACACGGTTACTAATAAACTATGAACAGGATTTGTTACAAATACCATAACAATACGTTTTGAAAATAAACAGACAGAAACCGGAACATTTTCACAGTTGTCTTCGCACAAATACCACCCAACAAATACAAACGTCACGCACGAAATATCTATAGATTTTAATCTGATAAATGTATCTAAAATAGACATTTCTGTTTTTCGACAGTCGATTTGGTAATACAATAGTTTCACCTTCGTCTGATTAACCGAATTATCTAAAATTTTACCGTGAAGACTACTAGGTTTACGGCGTTTCTGTCGCAAAGCAGGTGATTTTATTGTCCTTGACGCTGCCTGCCGTCTCACGTTTCGCAAAAGATTCAGTGGCGGAATTCGAAAGCGTAAATGAATCGATTAGCAGCCTCGATGCAAGAAGGAGAGTTAAAACTATAGGAGAATTAATTAAGCGTCTTGAATTACTTTTATATTTACATATGCATACTATACATTGTATACCGGATGTCCATAGTTAAGTCTTCACGATTTGGTAACTTTTCTGTTATCGAAGCTAGGTTATGTTGGTTAAATAAAGTAAACTTGCCACATACTTTGTAGCGGTTAAAATAGCGAAAAAAAGATACAATATATCGACTGCGTCTCAGCTTTGAAACTCCAGCTGCGGTATTAAATCAAATAGCTATTGATATTCTGATTTGATTGACAGTCAGAATACATTTTAATATTAAATAAAGTATCCATGAAGTTTTAAACTGTCACACACTATCGTTGATTAGTAATAGAAAAATATCGTACACCAACGAAGAGAAACGAGATATGTTAAGTATTTTTATTCATGGAAACCAAATACAAAAATAGCGAGTACAAGACATTACAATAACCACATCGTACTATGGAGAGTGGATCGTTTACCAAGCCGCGTAATATTTATGTTAATAGGAATTTGAATGATTATATGCGCGCGTTGATTCGTTAAAGAAACGCAATACAAGAATGTTTATAGGAGAAAATATAGATAAGTTACTTTTTAATTGTATCTTGTTGAAATGATTAATAAATACACTCCTAATGATTACGCCAAATTACTATTGAGTTTGGAAAGTTAAGAACGGTATAGTTTTGTATTCGCAATATCGCCCTGACCTCTTTAACCCACAAATTCTAATCAACAAATTAAGTCGTGAAGGTAAACAAATTAACAGCACCAACTTCGAATAATTATATTATGTTTATTAAAATGTACGATTTTCTCTAATAGAATTCAAATTTCGCCTCAAATTCAGCAAGAACAGTTGCGCAATTGGAATAAACGCGACCGAGTGCGACAGTGCGCGCAGAGAAAGCCAAAAGGGTTACGAAACCAGCGGTTAGGTTTTTTCCACAACGCAGCGAAACACAGCACACAACGCAATAGATAACGACGCCCCCTCTGTCATAGTCTAATATCGACGCAGAGGTCCTGTGCCGGCAAAAAGCTTCGACAACGGCAAAAAATTCTAGAATTGGTAAACGGCGATCGGTAACCGACTATAAATAGCTACCGAGGTGATATAAGCAGGCACAGTGTACCCCGACCACCTGGCGTGAGGTGAGCAAGATGAAAAGTTTAGGTTTACTGTGTCTTCTACTCCTTGCCGTCGTCTGCACGGCGAGGAATATCAAAGACGGGGAGTTGGAGGACCTGGCAGTGGCCGCCAGCGGTCACCATCATCACTTTAGTAAAAAACACGAAGAAGACGGCGGCAGCTCGCACCACGGCGATCACCACGAGGAACACGGCGAGAAAGGAGACAAGGGCCACAAGACCGACCACCATCACGAGAAGGGAGAACACGGCAAGCATGGAAAACACTTCGACGAGGATTATTACGGCGAGAAGGGCGGTCACGAGAAGAAATCCTACGACGAGGGCGACCACTATTCGGAACACCACGAAGACGGCGGAAGCCACAAGGGTGGTAAATTCGGCGAGAAGAAGGGACATAAGAAGGGCCAAAAGACGACCGGATTCCACCACAAATCGAACAAAGACGAATACCATAAGGAGCACAAGTTCTACGACGATTATCACAAAGGCGGTCATCACTCCAAATTCGGCGACTTCCACGGACACCACGGCAGCAAGGAGGGCGGTCACAAGAAGGGCGGAAGTCACAAGAGCGGTCACTTCGAGGATCATTTCGGAAAGAAGGGACACCACGACAAGGGGCACTACGAGGACGACCACAAGGGCCACAAAGGTCATCACGGAGGGGAGAGCCATCACTCCCACTATGAAGATTACGGAAAGAAGGGCGACCACCACGGAGGAAAGGAGCATGGATTCAGCTCCCATCACGGCGGCCATGGACACTGATGAGTACGTGAAAAGTCATCAATATCATCATTTCTATCGCGTACTAGTAACTCTACTCTTCTTGTCGATTGACCCAAGTATAAGCTCAATATAGATCATAACGTAATAATATTTATTCCATCTTACAGAAATAGGTGGACCACCGTAACATCCATTAAACAAATAAATATTTTAGTTATCGTCGTGAGCATTCCCCCCTCATTTGTTGTTGTTTTTATATAGCTGTTATATCTGTTATAATCTTTATGTTACATAAAAAAATAAACGTATATAACGTAAATGTATTATTATTTCCGAAGGGAATATATACTGCAACGCTTCATTGGATCGATATTTACATCGCTAATACACTCCATGATTTAATAAATTCGGTACATGTTTCGAGAAAAAGTATGCTTCCATTGTCGACCAAGTTCCGAATGTAATTCTATTTACATAAAAATACAAGAAAAGACCAGAAAAATATCCCCCCATTACAAATAGAATTCCGCCAATAGAAACTATATTATTTACTCATAACAAAGAACTTGATATTTGATCAAAAAAAGACAAATACCACCACATTACATACCGCAGATATTTCAAATACAAAATAATATTCCCCACTTCCTCCATAAAAATACGACTCATATATAAGTGACGAATTGACATAAATAGCGGCACAGGAAGGAAAGTATCCTTAGTTTCCAAATAGCGAAAATGAAATTCGCAATCCTCTTATTGCTCCTGCTGCAGTCGTATCTAACGGAGCTAGCCCACCAGCAACAACGTTTCGACACCGCGAAGGGCGCGTACAAGTACCTGCGCGGTTTCGAGAAGACCCACGGGGCTTCGCACTACGACGCTTACAACTCCGCGCACGGCAACAAAAACGACAAGATATACAAGAGCAATCACTACCACAAGAAGGGACTGCGGGCCGATTTCGACAAGGGTGTCGATCAGGAGAAATTCGCCAAGGATTACGGAGAGAAAAAGTTGGATTTGCACCCGAAGAAATTATCCGCGGGCAGTCGACATGGTGCGGCTTTCGGCGAAAAGGAACGCTATACGAATTACAATAAGAAGATGGGGTATGGGGAATTGTACGGCTTGGACGCTCTGAAGAAGAACAAGGCATTCTATGACAAAGCAAATAAAGAAGGTCATCACAATAAATACGGCAGTGCTCGCAAATTTTACCAGAATATCGAGCAGGGAGCAAAATCTGGTGGAAGCAAGCGAAGTAATCACCAATCTAACGGGTATAAAATTATAAAACGCTAACATTTATTTTATGTACACATTTCCTTTTAATTTTCTGTTTTCACCTATTATTACTGCATAATTATTATTATTATTATTACAAAGTATTTACAAATAGAAATACATACATATACAGAATAAATACGAATATGATTATATCATTATTTGTGTTATGTTAATTTCTTACCGCATACTATGTACGGCATAATGATAATACAAATAGCTTGTTGGTGTTGACTGCGAAAGGAATTGACCAAATTACGTAACGTAATTTCCATTTCAATTTTAACAGTATTAGAAAAAATCACGGTGTAACGTTCTGTGTTCGATAGAGCAGCAAAATAAGAATTCAATTCGTTTCATTCGGTTTAATCAGGCTCCTGTCACGGTGTTACATAAATATATAAATACACGAAATTATTAACAAATAGTGAATAATCTGGGAAAGTTATTGCAACGTTGACAATGACATCCTGCTAATAAAAATTTTATCATCCTGAATATCTCACTAATTTAAAGGTGAAAATAAAATAAAGGCGTCACGATTTGATACACTTACTGCAAAAAAACCCTAGTTTCTTTTAAATTCAGGAAGCATATACAGGGTGATATCTTTGAGTGCATAGGGATAGTCAGCATAGAGAGTACATAGTGCAATGTGATTAACATCAATATCAAAATGTGACATATGATTTTAAACGTTAATGTTAGTACGGTTCGATGTGTTACATCAGGTTAATGTAACTAGGCAACTTTTAAAAAATAATATGATGAGTAAGCCATTACGAATATCAAAATCTTAGCTATAGTTATGAGTAGAATTCTGTAAATAAATTACTATATAAGAGAAATACCAAGAAATTTGAAAATATTTGATTCGTAATTTATAAATACCTTAACTACCCTTGTACGAGTGATGCATTTTATATTTCAGGAATAGAGAACAGAAACTAAAATTAATCATAGTACATGGCTTTATTGTTTTTCAAAATATTCTGTATGAAGATCAATACATTTTTGCATGCGCTTGAACCAGTTTTCGAGGCACTTTTTCTGCTCCGATTGGGGTACCTTGAAAATATGCATTTTGAAAGCATCAACCGCTTGTTCAGCCGTAGAAAAACGTTGACAACGTAATTTTTGTTTGATGTGCGGAAACAAGAAGAAGTCATTGGCTGACAAATCAGGGCTGTACGGCGGATGACCCAACAAATCTAACTTCTTCAGTTGCCAAAAACTCTCTTGTGTGAGAGCTCGCATTATCCTGGTAGAGAATGATCGGTCTTCGGCGGTTGGTTTCCCTTATTTTTCCGAATACTTCTGGCAAATAAATGATTGTGTACCATTCAGAAATGACTGTCCTACGTTGCACCAATGGTACAGTTTGCACGTGTCCGGTTTTTGGCTCGAGGTGCTTCGTGCGCTAACAATTATTGTTGGATTTAGCTTATCTTGAAAGACCCATACAGTTGACCACTGTTTACTTTCGGGCTCATAGGCATAGATTCATGATTCGTCACCTATTACGATGTCATAGACATGCTTTGAAGTACCGTGATCGTATTTTTGGAGCATTTCGTTCGACCAATCCACACGATCCCTTTTTTGGCCGATTGTCAAATTATATGGAATCCAACGCGAATACATTTTTTGACGCCCAACTGTTGATGCAATATTGAGTGTATACTGGTTCCACTAATACCCAAGGATACCCCAATCTCAAGATACGTCACATGCCGATCTTGCAATATCCGTTTACACACAACAATGTTTTTCGGAACAACAACTGATTTTGGACGGCCTTCACGAAATTCGTCACTGAGTGAAGCACGGCCACGATTGAATTCGGCGTACCACCGGTATACACTGGTTTTTGATGGTGATTGATCGACAAATGCCGAATTAAGTTCATCGATGCACTCTTGTTGAGATAATGCACGACGAAAATTGTAAAAAAATGAAGACACGAAAATGTTCACGAGTTAATTCCATTTTTTGGCCAAGCGATTTTTTTAAACCACTGTAAGTAACACAAATATCGCTTGTACGTCAAAATGTTCTCAAAAGGGCTGTCAAAAGGGCCTAAATTTACGTTACAGGCGTCAGTTGTCAGGTGGCAGCACCTGGAACGCCTATTTCCGAAATATAAAAGGCATCCCTCGTCATGTTTAACTATAATATTCGATCTACCTAAAATTAAAATATCCAATTTCTTTTCTCTTCCTTAGACGATTTCCCACTTATTTCTATTTACTACGTCAGCTTTTATAGATTCTAACTTGATCTTCAGCTGGTGATCACGTTTCTGTGGTCTTCGTCTCTGCCTAATCCAAGTTTTAATAGTAAAGCCCGGGTTAGGTTGATGTAGATTGGTGCAGAGGGACTCCGAAAGGATTCATTAGGAACCGAAAAATTATGTCAAACTATATAGCATGTGTTGGTATGTCATAGACGTCATATATACAGCATTTCATGTTACCAATAGGTGAAATATCAGAAGAACTCCAGGAAGCGCGAAATAAAGACTGCAAAAGATACAGGGAAATACATCAAGAAAGGATGCAATGATGGACTCCATATTCAGTTGGTAACATCTGATCCTTAAGTCCATCCTTAAACATGTTTATTGATTTCAAAAGAATATAACGAAGAAACATTTTTTGAGTCAGGTGAATCGGATGATTAATCATCCAGAATTGTATATTCGTATTTTTGAAATCTACTATTATTAATTGTTGTTAGGAAGTAGGAGTGACTAATGAATCAGAGCACGAAGATATCTTCAAATTACCACAAACAGCAGAATATTGTTTTATCAAAACGACGAAAAAAATTTTAAGAGGATGAGCTTTTAGTATTTGCACTTGTTGCAATGCCATGTAACAATAGACCAATTTGTGAAAACCAATTAAGTATTCTTTAACAAAACGTATAAAGCGAGAACGACATACGGATGTACTTATGGTACCGCATAATGTGTGTTTTTGTAACAAACACGTTAGATTACCGCTAGTCAGAAAGACCATTAATCGAGTACTTGAAACCGGTAGGATCTTGAGACGTGCCATCAAGAAATTGCCAATGTCGCAGAATACCGCCGTGGTCACGTGTCTGTCTCTATCTAACCCAGACTTTGTTAGTAAAGCCTGAATAGTAGTACAGGGACCTCAGAAACCAGCGGAGCTAAAGAGATGGTTAAACGGGAACAGATTTGCCAATTTTATAGGAAGAATTCGAAATGCTATTCGATTTTTTTTTAAGTTGTCCGTGATATCGTTATATAAATAACTAAAACTAAACATATTTTGGAAAAAAATAGTGTATTTATGATACTAGAATTATTTTATTTCGTATTCCATAGTATTCACAAAGAGGAATTCAAATTTAATGTTATTTATTTTGTTGTTCATGCCAAATCATTTATAGGGGTAATGTCAAATACTAATTTATCGGCCTTCATTCTCAAGTGATATATGTATGGTGGTGTGAATCGGACTTTTCGGTGTTCGCATCACGGCAGTGTTGCTTTTCAACTATAATTCAACTATTCAACATTTCCAGTATGAAACTTGTTGGAATAATATTTTCATTTCTGTCAGGGCAAATGAGGTAATCGACAGCTCCCGGTCATTACACGGGAATATAAATATAAATTCAATATTGACAATTAAAATTGTCATACAAATATTTTAATAGGTTGCAATTTTAAAATATTTTCACACTTCTAAATGTATAAATATTTTGATGTTGGTTTATGACATTAATGAACTAATACTCGTTGATATTATGCAATATGTATCTGAATATGTGCATTGGTTTCTGAAACTATAAAGAAACGTGTAATTAAAACGTGTTAATTAATAATTATATTCGCTAATCTACGTACGGATGTACACTTTGCTTGTTTAAATTATTTCAGATTTAGAATTGAAAGCGCTCCTATTCAGAACAAGAAAGGTATGTGTGAATAATTAAAATTTACATTTACATTTGGTTAAATTACAATTTTTTTCTACTAACATTATTATATAGTACGGCGTATTTGTATGGATATCTATAGGTATTTGTATACATATGTATACAATTCAGACAACACAAAATTATTCTGTTTATTAACGCAAAACCATTTGCCAACAAACGTGCGGTTGTATATTAATTAGTAGCATTTCGAGCCGATAGTAAATAAAGTAAAATAAAGTTACGAACCTACATTCTCGCTCCTACAACGACGACGACGGAAACTGTTACGACTTAAATTATGTACAAATATTGAATGAGGAGACATCGTTGCCTCAGTTTACTAGTACTGTGTGTTGTCGCCGCTCCGCAGGGAGCGTAACTTTATAGGGTTTACAGGAATATTACACAGGGAATCTGAGGTCCCCGAGAAGAGTTAAATACTTCTAGGAACTGTGCGTATAGGCTACTCTCAAAAACGTAAATGCGGCGAGATGCAACGTATACACCGTGTTCAAAGTTAAGCCATTACTAACTTCGTTATTATTGAAGCTATGAATTTGGCTAACTTAAGAAATTAGTTGCACTTGCTCCGATGAAAATGGCGAAAACAATTAAACGTTTCGTTTCTGAGAAACTCACAAAAACACGAACAGCCTGTATATTTTTCCATATTTTTAAAGAAAATAACATCGTAAACAGAAAAATGTTATTAAAACAAACAAAAAATTCGCTTATTCTATCTAAAATAACCAATGTAATAACGAAAGGCATAATAATAAATAACACAACCGTAAAGAGTTTAAAGTACACTTACACACTAAAAAGCGATGAGATGATTTAATGACAAGGTTAAATCATGTAAAACCGTACTTACAAGGGACTTATTTTTACTATTTTAAGCCACCGTATCCTATTGTTTGTATTTTATATTACAAGGGAATATAAAATAAAAAGTTATGTTCATTTATACAGGTTACCCATTTTCTATCTCCGTATATGGGTAACTTTCTTAAAATTAAAGTTGCTCAGAAAATAGAGTAATATTTGTTGCTTGTATCGCATTTGTTATCCAGTGCAAGGTTTGTAAGATATTCAAGAAAAATTTAAAACTTTCAAAAACTTCAACGTCAAATATGTTCATAACCCCTAAAGATAAAATAAGGGTTAAAACTGTTTGTAGCATAGTTGTTAATGTAGAATCTAATAATGTCCATAAAATCCATAACACTCTTTATTTTGGAGATATAACACAAACTTGTAATTTTTTAAATGAAAGTCATAGTGGGGCATGGTGTCATTTAAATGCTTATTTTCTTTTCTGATTTCATTGATATGACATTTGGTATAGCTGTCTCTTTTAGATCGATTGTAGTGAAATAAGGAATTATTGTTTCTAATAATTCGGAAAATAATCAACTAGGGTTTGAAAATATTTTATTATGGAAAAAAATATGAGATTAAAGAAGGAATATTAAAAAAAACTCAGCAAAAACATAAGGGAAAAGCAAACAACTTCGTTGTAACTTAATTAAGGAATTGTTCAAAATGTACTCCATAAGTACATACATAGGTACATTTCGCACCTTCTCACAATTCCAGTTTGAACCCTATGTAAACTGGGTGGTCGGATACTTCATATTGCCGCCATAATACTAATCTTTAAATCCTCCATGTTGCTAGGTTTATTCATGTACACTTTATTTTTTACGGCACCCCATAAGAGAAAGTCTAGAGGTGTAATGTCTGGAGATCTTGCAGGCCAGAGAATTGTGCTTGCATTTCCCAGCCAGTTCGGACAACGCTCCGAAAGATGATTACTCACAGCTCGGCAATTATGAGCTGGAAGTATTTTAAATTTTGCATCAAATTTAGTGGTATTTCATCTAACATGTCTTCCAATGCATTCAAAGCGTTCACTATTTAAGCTGTTTTCATAAAAAAAATGGCCCTAATATTTTTGTACCAAAAATACCGCACCAAACATTTACGGAGAATGTTGATCTCTTCTTTCGATAATAAGGTGAGGATTATTTTGAGACCAATAAATATTGGTCCCAAAATTGTTGTTTGGATTAAATATGCCATTATTTATAAATTTCGTTTCATCCGTAAATAAAATTGTACTAAAAAACTGGGGATTATTATGTTCCTCTCAAGAACCATCTAGCAAATAATAATCTTCTCTCACGGTCTTGCTGCATTTAAATAGCTTGTATTTATTTTGTTTAAGAACTACGCGAGCTTTTTTCTGTGAAACTGCGCATTCACTTGAAATCTCGCCCGTGGATGTTTTTGGATTTTAATTTACATACGCTAAAACCCTTTCCCCGACTTCCGGTTTAAATTTCTTTTCTGCAGTACATGGTTTACTAAAGGCTCCATACTTAATTAAAGTATTTTCTAGCTTAGAAAATAACCTCTTATCGGGCTGCCTCCTTTCCATGTAGCGTTGGTGATACATTGCTATTTCGATTGCTAGCATATTGAAAAAAAGCATATCATTCTTTTCTTGGTAGCTATACATTTTCTGGAATTTCTTGAATAAAACTACCAAAAGGACTTATTTGAAGACCACCCGGAAATTGAACTTCTTCGCTGGGCAGCAAAATCACCGGATCTTAACCCTATTGAAAATGTATGGGTTGTTATGACGGATATTGTGGGAAAAGCAAGGTGTGCCGATTCCACGAACAAGGGAAGGTTTACAACGCCATGTTAGAGAGATATGGGAAACCCTTAGAGGCGGGCCAGTTTGCGCAAACCTTGTAGCCCCCATATCGCGCAGACTACAAGAAGTTATTAATAGTAACGGTTACTACGCCTATTTTTAACTTTTGTTATAATTTTTTATTTGTTTTGAATTGTATATTTTTTTATTGTTGTTTTTATATTTATTTCCTTTATATAGTTACTTTGTTAAACTTTACCATTTGCCCTTAAAATAAAACATTTGTTATGATATTTTTAGAATCGCTTTGTTGGTTTTTACTATTTATTTAGCTCTTAGAATTAATTTGTTTCTTTCTTTAAATTTTCTATGTTTTTGAGATATGTTTTTATTTTTATTTTATTAATGAACTTATTTGCAATCCGGAATTTCTGTTTTATTCAAATCATTTTCCCCTCTTCCTCATTTACGACTTTTTCGAACGTTATTATATTAATTATTGTCTGCATATTTTTCAAATGTGTATATTTATAGCCTGATTTAACATTTCATTACTGATAAATCTACTTGTGGTATGACCCTTCCGACTTCAGGACGATGAAAACCAAAGCTAAAGACTCCAATAAGTAAAGTATTAACGAATCAAATCAAGTTTCTGATTCTGGGAACCACCCAGAAGTGATTCACTAAATTTTAGAATGCATATATTTATCCAAAACATCTTTTTTAGCATACTCATTAGATTTTCGTAACTACAATACTAAAAAAACTGACTTACTGAAGTATAATCTTTATCTCTCATTTTATTTTGTGATATACCATATATATGAAGATGATTCCTATTTCTATTTTCTTGGAACAAACGTATCCTGTATAATACAGAATATAGGGATGTAGTATTAAAAGAGCATAAATTTTTTTTTCTTAATAGAAATGCATGTGTCAAAACATAAAATTTGCAAATGGATATCAGACTATTCCTTAGATAAAATTAAAAAAATTATAGATCTTGGGGTTCCACAAGTCAGATCAGTAACATGCAAAATATATTATGGTGTATATATTATTAAATGTGTTATCCCTTTGAAGTTTTTATTACTTGTTTTTATTTCCATGCAATCTTGAGTTTTCCGACGAACAAGTGATATACTTTTTAACTTTAATAAACGCAAGTGTGCTTCCTAAGTTGTTGCAGTTTCAAAAAGGTCGTACTGTATGTATTCCCAAAGTAAAGGAAAATAATTCAAAGTCATTTGGTTAAATAATGCTCGGTTTGTAAGAAACGTAACAAACTGTACTTAACAAGTAAATTACCGTTAACTGTTGAATAATTTTATTAATAGGCAGCTAGCGGCCATTTCTATTAGTTTTTTTTCACTGTCGATTTCAAGTCGCAATACCGCTAATCTTAATAAGAGACAAAGGCAGTCTATTACAACGTCCGAAACCATTAAAAAGAAAGTTGGAAGTTGGAAATACTATAAATAAGTAAAGCGACAGTAACGAACGTACACAGTGTCCGAGCATAGTAACAGGATGAGAACGTTCACGCTGCTCTGTGTCGGTGCGTGTTTGCTTGTGATATGTAACGCGAGGGCCGTGAAAGAGGATGAAGTAGATTTGGCGGTGGCCGAAACTGGCCACAGTGAGCACCATAGTAAAAAGCACGAAGAAGGAGGCGGGCACGAAGAACACAGTGACCACCACGAAGAGCATGGAGGCAAGGGCGACAAGGGCTACAAGAGCGATCACCACCACGACAAAGCGGAGCACGGCAAGCACGGAAAATCGTACGACGGCGATCACTACGAGGAGCACGGCGGACACAAGAAGAAACACCACGACGAGGCCGATCACGAATCGGAACACCACGAGTCGGGGAAAAGCGATAAGGGGGGAAAATTCGGCGAAAAGAAGGGACACAAGAAGGGCAGCAAAACCACCGGATTCCATCACAAATCACACAAGGACGATTACTTTAAAGAACACAAATTCTACGACGATTATCACAAGGGCGGACATCACTCCAAATTCGGCGACTTTCACGGACACCACGGCAGCAAAGAGGGCGCCGACAAGAAAGGAGGAAGTCACAAGAGCGGTCACTTCCACGATAACTTCGGCAAGAAGGGTCACCACGACAAGGGACACTACGACGACGATCACAAAGGTCACAAGGGCCATCACGGGCACGAGACTCACCACGCCCATCACGAAGATTACGGAAAATCCGGAGGTTCCAAGGGCGGTAAAGAGTACGGACATAGTCAGAAGAGTGGCGGAGGCGGAAGTGGAGGTGGTGGAAAGCATTAACAAGATTAGAACATTGTTAGAGGGGAAGTTGCCGCGACTTCAAACCAAATATTA
Source organism: Osmoderma eremita (assembly GCA_031763485.1). NCBI lineage: Eukaryota > Metazoa > Arthropoda > Insecta > Coleoptera > Scarabaeidae > Osmoderma > Osmoderma eremita. Next base: position 277,423 of record JARFOC010000662.1, read on the forward strand.
TTATTGTCTGTGTGTCGATGTAGGTTTTTTATTGTTATATGTATTATGTTGTTATACTGATTGTTGTTATCTAAGAAATTTTATTAAATGAAACCAATTCATTTATATATCTCCTACAAGTATTTATGTAAACAGATTAGATAAGTAATCGAATGCGCATTACACATTTCAATCGGTTCGTAAAAAAAAATTTGATTTGTACTAGAAATTATTCTGTACTATTATCCCGATACCAGGTGTTTTGCGGATTAACTATAATGATAACTAAATATGCTATTTTGTCGGCGAGAAATCAATTATTTAAAAAAAAATCCCAAATATTCAAACAACTCTTGCATTATTAATAAGAATAATAATAGCGTCTGTTTTTTCAAAAAGCATATACAGAATGACAAATAAATACAAATATGTGTAGACGAGAAGCAAGTCAAAACAAAGAAACCAAGCAAACACAAACTACAAAGTTAACTAACATCATGAAACAAGAAGTTGGAGATTGTAACAATTTTCTAGTAAATATTTGAGATATCTTTTAAAAGTTAAAATTCTAAGTATAAAATTCTATAAAATTACTCAATACAATAAACAATACTCAATAAGTTGCCGTTGACCAGTCTGGCCCAAACATTTATCGAAAATCTATGCTGGAAATGATTACGACGAACAGAATGTGGATTTTACACAGCCCAAATATAAGAATTACAACAATTTATACCGTTACGTGTAAACGTTGCTTCATCAGTCGCCAATACAATGGAAGAAAAGTTTGGAATTTCTACATGTTTTTGTAGAAACAATCGGCAAAACTGTAAACGTAAAGGATGATTTTCAAGTTGTAAAGCCGGTGTTTTTTGTACATGGAAAGAATACGATTGATTCTCGCGCAGTGTTCGTTAGACAATTCGATTTGAAACATTTACTTGGCGAGATATTTTTCGAGTACCACTAGAAGAAGGTCCTTCTACAAGATTTTAGACTTCTTCTTCGGCATCCAAAATTCGTTGGTGTCGGCCAGGACCACCATATCGCCTTTGACGTGTTTGTAGTACACCAGCTTCTCATGCACGGATTACTAGAGCGGTGAATTTTTGTGGAATAGGTGTTGGCCTGTTAGGAAACCGCTCAGCGTACAATCGACTTGCAGCAGCCGAATTCTGGCGTACTTCACCATAAATTAACAACATGTCAACGTATTCACTGTTGACGCGATGGACCATTTTTACTTTCCTTATTAGAATTTATTCGGAAAAGTTTACGTCAAACCAGCAATACAGTGACAGCTAAGGAAACAGCTTGACAGATGGGAAAAGTTACAGATATCAGTCTACTTAGTAAAAAATTCACTGATAACCTATCGTTTACATTTACTTTGCACAAATTGTTGATCGGTTGTTTTAGCGTTAAAACCTTTTTTCTTGCGATGGTTAATCACCACTTTAAAATAAGAAAAAATAAAAACTACAATTTTTTTTAAATATTAATTTATATAATTAATCTTTCGGTATGTTTGCAAATGTACTAAAAAATCGGCTGCCGTGCAAGTCTATATAAAAGGAGAAAGGAAAGATGGACCAGTAATTGTAAATTCAACTATATCTAAAATTCTAAAATACTGTATGTTGGCGAGATTGAATGCTTATTTAGACAAATTTTAAATTATCGCTAAATATCAACACGGTTTCAGAAAGCATAAATCTACACCCACCCTTGATTGATTTTTACTCCAAGATCCTAAACTCTACTCAAATACATAGCGTTATATTAGCTAATCTTCTAACCTACAAAAAGCCTTCGATTGTACACAACACGATAGAGCAATCGAAAAACTATTTGGCTGGTATGGAATAAGAGGCAAAGCGGCGGACTGGTTTGATTTTTACTTCCAAGGCAGATCTCAGTTTGTCAGAATGTTGTTTAAATCCCCTAATGGTGAAAGCTGTGTTTGTAATTCCGAATGGCTTCCTGTGGATGCGGTGTTGGACAGGTTATTTAATTTATACGTTAGCCATATAGCTTTGTTCTTAGCTGACATTTATTTCACAATGTATGCTGAAGATATGGAAATGTTAATTACACGTAACGCTGATACGGCAACCACTGTAATATCTATCTGTTAACTCAGTCTTAAATGTTTAATATGATTGATTTTCCAACAATAAACTATCCGTAAGTTTAGATAAGACTAAATACTTGTTGTTTCGTGCCCGACAAAGGAGCCTACGCACTTATATTCGAATTTGTGTGAGCATCATTTAACATCATGCCATACAATCACCTTTTTAGAGGTCAACTTTCATTCCATTCTATGCTGGAATGACCAATAATCTGTGTTTTGTAATAAACGATCATATATCATCCTAGCCAGTAGCGAAAGTGGTGCTAATATTTTTAATAACTGTTTGGCCATCTTTTCAGTCACCGGGTCAATGAAAAAGGAATTTGGAGGTAATGGAATTCGGATATATTGACTAACCGAGTCCCAATAGTACATATTGAGAAATATAATAGAAAAAAAAAACAAGGGGATAGGTTCAAGTCCATTGGTATTCATAATAGTAATGAATGAGGAAATGAGAAGTAGAACAGGAACAGAACTACAATGAACAACAATAGGATACTACAGATTACAACCAGTAAAAACAGAAGTACTGATGTACGCGGTTGATATTGTGTCCATCGCTCAAAATTCTAAGTATAATACACCTATGGACAGGACAAGTAAGATGAGAAAAAATTGAAATCAACACGGAAAAGAGCAAGATAATAAATGGAAAAGAAAGCAACAGAACAAAGATAAATATAAGGAAACTGAAGTAGAGGTCGTAACAACTAGGGCGACGAATCGAAACCTGTTTTATGTGAAACCAGTTTTGTGTCTGGCGATTAATCGCATTCAAAACAAAAACCGTTTTGTTGCCGGTTTTAAAAATTGGTCTTGAAATCGGTTTTAAAATCGACTTACACAAAAAATTCTTATAAATTATAACCATAACACAATCACTTAAAGATTTTGCAATTGCTAACAGAATTCACATACCAATTGTGAATAACTGAAAAGTTATTGGGAAAAAATATTTCTCTCCGCAGAAAGTGTAAGATAGCGCATTCAGAGTATGGCATGTGTGTATAATATTTATTTCACATTATTTGGCTTGAAAAACTAGTATTGTAGTCGTTGTTCACTGGCAATGGTATCTAGGTGTAGTTTATATTTCATTTTACACTTTTCATTATTAATTGAAAAATGTGGGATGATGTAAAAAGAATTCCTGCTATTTAGAGTTACCGATAGTTACTGGCTGTATTTGAATTGTAGACAAATACATTTAAAAATCAAGTCAAAACTGTTTTCTTTCTACTGTTAATACGATAATACTTTTGATAGATACATAGAATTAAAAGTTAATGGAAAAATTGTTGCCATAATTCTTACTAAAATATTCTTTATACATTTGTTAATACAACCGAATACATATTGGGGTTGCGAATGGGCACCGGTTTAATATGTGGCAATTAATCGCCTTCAAAACAAAAAGCGTAATCCGTTTTACAAACCGGTTTTAAAAATCGGTTAACCAATTTGTAATATTTGGCGATTTCGGCAGCACTAGTAACAACCTAGGAATACCATATTTACGGATGATGGAAAAATAGACATGGAATTTGCAAGTAGAAAAAGTGAAACAGATCATTACGCATTAAACGAGGTACTAGGAAAGTGAGAAACCAAGCTAAGGGTGTATAATACGAAGTTTATACCGATTATGATATATGACAGGGAGAATAAAAAAGATAGACAGAATAATAGTGAAACACCAACAGAAACATTAAATCAAAAATCAATAAAGAACATAAAAACCAAAGTACAACTAAACTGATATGGACACCTTGTGAGGACCAAACCAAGTAGAATATGAAAGAGACTACATGAAGCAGGAAATAGAACAAAAAGGACGGCCCACGATGGTTGCAACAGAAAGCACACACGCTAACAGATAGGACAGAGAAGATAAATGTAATGTCCGAGAATATGAAGGCCCAAATCCGATTCCCGAAAGGGAGGAAGATAGAAATGAGTCCCATTAAAATTATTGTTAAACGATGCGTTGTTAGAAATGTTAGAAATCACACGGTGTGACAACGTAGTGCAGAAATGATTGAAATTGTTACATAGCTCGTTCATGGTTATTTTCTTTGTAATTTTACCATTGTTGAGGAAAATCTAATAGATATACTCTAAATAAGACCGAACTCAGGAAATGTTGGCGTCAAAATATTAGGAAAATGTGTAATAGGGCAATAATTGATGTCTGTAAATCTCCCTTCACTTCTTACAATAATTTAGAATTTCTTTGAGAATTATTCTCAAAGGAATTGCGGCTTGTTTGTGAGTTGTCTCGGATAATTAATCCTGTTAAATTGATATTAATAATATACTTGTTATGTTCTGTACCAACAACTTCTCCTAATACGGGATCGTCGTCCGTTGATCGCTCGCACGTTTAATTCTCTGACTTTGCGTTACTCTTTTGCGCCAGTCCTTTTCCCTGGTACCACGAACAAAAGGCGGAATCTAGCTTTATTGTTGCTGTATCCCAAACGGTCCAGACAAATTCGCCGTTAATTCGCAAAACACACGACACATAAATACGCAGAAAGGCCGGCGCGCGCGCGCACAACTAAACGAAACACAATGACACGCAATTGAACGTAATTATTTTATTGACCTCCAACCATCGGGCATTAAGACCAATTGAGCGAACGGGTAACTGGATAATGGCCCGTCTATACTCCTAAATGAACGGCGCATTTATTTCGAAATATCTTTAATTATCTATTGTGTGTCGCGCACTCATCACGTTTATTGTTGATTTACCGGTGCGATGGTGGAGGAGGGTATGCTCTCTAATGGCAGTTCGCGCCCCGCAATCGATTCCTAATTGTACTGACACGGCGTAAGCGCATGAATATTTATAGGTAGATACATACTATGTTGGAAAATCAACATGTGTCAATAGGAGGGAAACACATGTATAAAAACCCTAGCTCTAGCTGCTAATGTACTATATCTATGCTCAACTCTCCCCGTCCTAGACGATGAGGTTTGATACTTCTTATTGCCGCCATAATACTAATCTTTAATCCTCCATGTTAGGTTTATTCATGTATACTTTATTTTTACGGCGCCCCATAAGAAAAAGGCGGCAGGTGTAATGTCTGGACATCTTGCTGGCCAGAGAATTGTACCTGCATTGCGTTAGGAAAACGCTCCGAAAGATAATCACACACAGCTCGGCAATTATGAGCACCATCGTGCTAGAAGTTTTTTAAATTTTGCACTAAATTGGTGGTATTTCATCTAACATGTCTTCCAATGCTTTACGTAGAAAGTGTAAATATCGTTCACCATTTAAATTGTTTTCATAAAAATATGGCCCCAATATTTTTATACCAAAAATGCCCCATCACACATTTACGGAGAACACATGTTGATCTCTCCTTTTTGTAGTAAGATAAGCGACATATTCCTTTTGCTATTCCTATGATTTGGATGGAACTATCAGATCATATTACCGATTGCTATTTTTGCCTAACAAATATAAGTGGTATGACTTCTAACTCGAAAGATACTGTAAAATATCCTAATATTCCATCTGGACTGAGACCAGTACCTCACAGTCCGGAATTACCAGTGCCTAAACCTCCACAAAACATAACACTAAGCGACGATGAAAGTGCTGATGATACCAAGACAAATGGAGCCCTGCTATGTTGGCAGATTATTGCTGGACTCTGAAGAGAGATGTATCTGTACAGCCGAAAGTCATATATCAGCACATTTTCCTAGTAAATATATCACTTTGTACGTCATATGCGTTCACTTATTCTCTTAGCATGTTAATATGTTTTAACTTACAAAGTGACATTTCCAAGCGCATTGTACCTATGTATCTACGTAAACATGTGTGCACTTGCATATGGTACTTAGTTCTTCGCATTTACCACCACTTTCCATCTTGCGCCTCAAACGACAGAACAGCCACGCATCTACATATCTACCCACCTACGTGCACACACCTATAAGCAGTGAGAACAAGCCGGGATTATACCGTCTGTCTAACCTGAGAGCAGAACATCCCGGTACGCGTAACGAGTATTTATGGTTAAGAGTTGGTGTGGTGTGAAAGTGTATTATGTACCGAAACAATGCTCTACGGGCGGACAAAAGTTGAAAATGCCGAGGTGTACATACGTACCGCTATAAGCGAGAACACGAGAATCATTTTACTGTCCCTCCTGGGATATTGTGCATGTGTGTAGTACACCGCGGAGGAAATCGCTTCAGCGCCAACTAGATCCGAAAGTTTTTATACGCTAAAAGTAATATACCTACATAGTTAGAGTTGGGACTTATATACTTGGTTCGTGTGCTAGTTGTTATTGAGAGAATAAATTTTAATTTACTGTGCAGCATACATGTGAATATATATGTCGGCGTACAGACCTTCGGCGCGTTTAGTTTCCTCATCCTTACCTAGTGCGTGTATCCTTTTCTTCCGGTCCTCGGCTCCTTCTCTCCAGTCGCTTATTCCTATCTCCCCCACGTACTTCTTCCTGCAACAATTTTTGGATAACCTCTTCCGCGTTTATCTTCTTCTCCTCTACAGAGCGCCCTTTTTACCAATTATGGTTTCGCCATTCGAATTATATGTCCTAGCCACCTCGCTCGCTGTGTTAGGAATTTCTGTTACTTTTCGCTTCCCAAACATGGTCATTACTTCTCTATTTGTTCGTCTTCGCCATAGTTCTTCTACTAGTTTTTTTCCGCCAATTCTGTTATTAAAATCGGATAAGGTCATTTTGACTATATTGGCTTATCTGTAATTCTCAGTTTTGCCAGGGCTTCGAATAATTTCTTTCGAGATACAGTGTCGTACACTTGCTTAAAATTAATTTTGGCGTTGGATTTATAGTGAACGAAGGAAATCAAATATAGTATAGGGGAAGTGTGTCTATGAGGGCTTCCCTAACTATTTTCCCCGTTTAGGCAAGTAAAACATATTTTTTGATACCCCTGCGCAGTCAGAATTCCACTACTGTCCACACATTAAGCAACGTAACCAGATCTCTTTTGGACGAGCAAGCATGCAGCATCACTGTCATCATCATTTTGTATATGCTCGTCAGTGTCGTCTTCATCTTCATTTTCTTTTATAATCTTAATCTGTTTTTTTTCGCTTTTCTAGCGGATTTCTCTCTCTCCTTCTTAGCCTTTTCTACCATCTCCAGTCTTTTCACTTCAATATCTGGAGCTGTGCTGATAATTCCCATTTTTCCTCGTCTTCTGTCGGTTTGAGCTCGTGGTTTAGCAGTTGGTAACGGTTCTTCTTCATCTATAATATTCACGTTATAATTTGCAGTACCTTCTGTTTGCGAATTGCTGGACTCTAAGGTAGTAATTTCGTCGTTAACAAAGGAGCAAACATCCAATCTTCAAATACGTTTGGGTTTAGAGGGTGAATTCTTGTTTTAATGAAAGCATGTATGGCAACAGAAGGAGCAACCGCCTTTAAGTGTGCTTTTCCATCCAGTATGAAATAATAAAACATATAGTTGTTATAGCATTTGCTTTATTCTTCCAACTATATATTTATTTGCGAAACATATTTTGTTTTCATGTATGGCTCTTTCTAAATTCGTCCATTTAGAATGGACGAATTTAGAAAGAGCCATACATGAAACTGCTTCTGAAGTCTTGGGCAAAAGGAAAAAACCTACAAAAAGAAAGGTTTGCGATTATGGAATGAAGAACTCAAAGAAGCTATCGATGAAAAACGGCATGCATATCATGAATACCTAAAAGACCCCCCGATACACAACAAAACGATTTATAACACTAAACGAAACATAGCCAAGAGAGTAACTAGACAAGCACATAGATCTAGCTGGGAAAATTATATTGCTAACCTCGAAAATGACATACATGGACGTCAGGAAATTGCATACAAGGCAATGAAAGACGAGAAAGACACGGCACGCTTAAATGTAATTCCTCTGGAAGAATGGATAGACCACTACCAACAACTTTGGTACAACCCAGATACACAAAATACAACAACGCAAAGAAATGATTATGACCGAGAAAGTGTTGACACGATATCCATCCAAGAATTAGAAGCAGCACTCAAAGTATCAAAAAATCGGAAGGCTACGGGTGCGGATAACATTAATTTGGAACTACTAAAATATGGTGGACTGTTGCTGAAATTCAGACTACTTCATTTGTTAAATATATGTTGGA
>JARFOC010000662.1:285824-296173 GCA_031763485.1 Osmoderma eremita
CACTGAAGTGCTTTATCCAATCTTCCTGCTCGATGTTTGTACGTATTTTCGTATATTTTCTATTATCTTTCAAATATACATACAGTACTAAATACATATAGTTAGTTATTTACTAGCGACCGATATAGATATACTGGGTTGGAAAATTAACATCTATTACTAGCAGCGAAGCACATCTACTACACTCTCGCGCAGACTTGCTTCTCTGTCGTTCCGAATTGGCAGTGTCCTAGAAATAATACACTGAAACCTTCTAAATGAAAATTTTCCACATATGTAGATCACGCCATTTTGAGAATTAGATTCGCTCCTCATTGATTAAATTCGTGGAGCAAATTTCTTTACATCCTTCTTTACCATTAGCTGATTGTAAACATAACCACGACTCATTTGCGAACAGAACTTTACTTAGTTACGAAGTTGTTCAATTTACATATGAATACGGTGAGAGAAATCCTTGTAGCAAAAATTAACGCGCCGTAATAGCATGAACTTTTTAGTAAGAATAAAAATAGGAACTCATCTACTTTGAACTATACCCTTTTCATTTTGCAGTAAACGTTGTCTCAATGTCACTTTCATCTTCCTAGTAATTGGCAGTCAAAAATAAAAAATAACTGTCAATTTCATGAATTACCAAATGATGAATTAGCCATCTTTTCACTTCAATTTTTAGTTTCTTATATGACTTAACGTTTCTGATTTCCGAAGGGATTAAGTTTAAAATTGCGATACCAATTTTGGCAATGTTCTATCACCATATTAGTTAAACGTAGATAGGGTCAAATAATGAGCAGCTTGTGTAAATCTCGTAACATGCTGATGATTGATAGAATTTTTTAGATCACTGTCAAAGTAGTGTTTTGATAGTACATTATAGATAAACCCCTCCCCACACACAAATTCCATATCTAATTATCGACTCTGCCAGAGCAAAGTATAATTTTTAATATACTTGGAGGTAAAAATTTTGAAATGTGACCCTTATAGTAATTTGCCATCCACTACAATTCCCAGGTAGGTACGAGAGTAGTCTGAGAAGTTCGCAGCCTCAACATAAAGATCGCGTTACTCGTCAAAAATACGTAATTAAATTTGCCCTTTTTTTGGTTGTATTTTTTTAGTAGCCTAATAGTTGTGCAAATATACGCGAAACGAATGAAAAACAAAACCGCGGTGCGTAACTGGTACTATAACATCATCAATTCGTCGACGGGCGCCCCGTCGAAATTATAATTAACTTTTTAAAGTATTCCCAACTATAATGGGCTAAAGTGGGGGGAGACGCTTCGTCAGGCGGCACAATGAAAACGAGCCTCCCAGCCTCCTCTCGCTATTAAATAATAGCGCGGCGCGCGTTAAGGGGAGATACCGCCACGACCGAGTGGGTTAAATTAATTTTAAATTTAGGGTAGTTTGTGGAAACTCTTAAGAGTTTTAATTGCAATAAAGCGCGGTGACTGTACGACACCGGAGCTAGATAACTTTTTGCTATCAAAGTAAATACTCCGACCGGAATATTAAGCGTCCTGTGGCGTTTATTTTAGAAATTCCCGGGGCCTGGCGCCCCGGTGAATTATATGCATCAGAAATTCGTAGTAAATACGAAACGGCTATGTGATAAATACCTACGTTTTGCAGATACGTATGAAGATTTAGAAAGTTTTCGTTTGGAACGTCGGCTTCAATGTATTCTTGCTAGAACGTTGCCAAATCGAACCGATGGCAAAGCGAGAGCCTCCGAGAAATGTGTGTATATGCAGTGTAACATAGCCTAGTGCAATAACACTTTTAAAGGGGAATAGCAGTAAAATATATAAGAGACGCGCAAATATTACAAACATAGGAGCCACATCGGTACCATCACCGATACAAAGCCTGACTGCTGCCGGGTGACGTCACCAAGGACAGGTACATCACTCGCTTCTCTTACCTGGCATTTTAAATCAAGTATACAGTATGTGACCAAATTGTTTAATCTTTCATTTCAATTGTTTATTTACTTAGCCTACAAATAGCTTTTAAATATTATTTCTTCCTGCTTAATAGGTCAAGTAAACACCAAAATATACTAAATTATTTATAGATTCCCCCATAAGTTTTCTCATTTTGATAAATACGGCCATTTTCTTTCATTTTAAAATTTCAAGCGTCGTTTTAATGGTAGTACAATAGTGCCATGAAAATTATTTTTCTGTTTCTTGGTGGTTAGAGGCGAAGCAGAAACTAATGTCAAAAACAATTATTCAATAAAGCAATTAATAAAAAAGCTTCCTATGTGGATTAAGCTTTCTTATAGACACAGGATAAGGAAAAAACTTTTCATGTATTCCCTTTTACGTTTTCAAAGATTCACAAACAATTGGTCGAGGATGACTTAAAAAAAACCCTGCAACAACAGTTTTTCCCATATGGTGCGAACAATATGGCAAGCACGGTATACAGGATGCCCATTTTCTATCTATGGGTAACTTTCTTAATATTAAAGATACAAAATCGGTTAAATGGACTAAATTGAAAATGGAGTAATAGTTGTCACATTTATTATTCAGGGCAAGGTTTCTAAGATATTCAAGAAAAATTGAAAACTTTCAAAAACTAAGTGATTCTTTGAACTGTTGCGCATTTCAATTTCAGTTTCTAAATTATCCAAACCTATTGAGTTCTACAGACTTTTGATTTTTTCACAAAACAGCAAACAATACCAACAATATAATTTATTTTAATCATATGGTCTTAGAGCAGTTTCCTTAACATGGTTTCAGAGTTACATGTCAAAGAGGAAGCAAAAAGTTACTAATAACTGTTATCATTCTAAATCAGTCGTGGTTTCAAGAGGTGTCCCTCAAGGATCAATTCTTGTGCTTACCGTGTGTCTAATTTATATCAATGACTTTCCATCGTTTATAAGCAACACCAGTAATATTACCCTTTATGCGGATGATGACGCTTGCATTGAGAAGCACTAGTTTTTATCTTATTAAAAAAGTAAATGAAGCTTACTCAAACTTAAGTCGCTGGCTTTCACTTAGTAATTTACAAATAAACTCGGACAAAACCCAGTGCGTACTCTTTCGTAATCTATCAAGATATAATATTAAAAATTTTGTCCTGGATGATATCAGTATAAATCTTGTGGACTCTGCAAAGTTGCTTGGTGTATTTGTTGATGAAAATTTAAAATGAAATTTTAATGTAGATTACCTTTCTAAAGACCTAACGAGTAGTGAAAATCATTTATGATCTGCACTACCGTGAATCTTGCCGACAAACATTCAAAGATACAAAATATTGACTTTCGTTGATAGCTATATTTCAACCACTTTCAACATTCGTTCTAAGAGCAGGATTGTTTTCCTATGTGGTTCTCTGCTGAGGTTGGCAACTTAGTTGCCGAAATGCGTATTCAGAGTTCTTTACTCAACAAGGTGGTAAGGGGTATTTTTTAACTTAAATTTATTTTAAGCCACCGTATCCTATACCTAACCTACACTTAATAAATACTTCAATTTTACTTCTAATTAAAGTAGATATAAGAATAAATTCTACCTTATACTTTCTCAATCTCTGTTTTCGCCGTATACTTTCTGGCGTAGGTTTAATTTACGTATATTGACATCATAACGTTGGTTATGAATTTGGAATTTTGAAAAATGGCTACTATATAAAAGAACTACAAGAATTTTAACAATATTTCAAATTAAAATTAATAAATACCTTAATCACTTTGTGTGTACGTGTATCGTGTTCCAACCCTTTTCTCTCTTCAGTCTTCCTCCACCATTTTCTTCTTAGCTGCCACCTCCAGCATTTCTTTCGTCTATTTTTGCGGTTTTATACAATTCACTACTTAATATATTGTTTAATTGATTGCTGGTAATTATCGCCTGACGCGTAGAAAAATTTCAACTTTGACGTTCTTGTTTATTTTTCCTCGTCGCCTAGTAACGCACTTAGTTACCAGCACGATGTTTACACTGTCATCGTGCGCTTTGGTCGCCCAAGTGAATCCCGCTTACACGTCATCGCCCACGACTGCTTGCTTCGATGCCAACCTCGTCTGATGAATCTGTGTTTGTGGTTCTGTTCTGAGATGGTTTCTCATGTGAATTTGTATAGTTAATTTGCAGTAATCTTCCGAAAACCCCTTTGTGTTGTATTGTGTTATGTGTGAGAATGTGTTGTGATTTTACGATGTATTTGAAAAAGAAATAATGTTTTACCTAGTAACGTTAATAAGTCCCGTTATCTACCTCTGGCTGGACTTAGTATATCATTTTATCCCACTGTATAGGGTTCTAGTTCATTGAATAACCCAACAGATGGAGACACTTCACTTTAGCAATTTAATTTGCAACCGATAATAAGTTCAAGACGAATGTATGTAATGTCGCGTATACTGCAGACAAATCCGACAACGATAAGATAAGATCAACAAGAACACAAAAGCTGATGCGAAAGGACAATGCATACCATTAACCAGGGACGACACAATTTACAATATTACGTTATGAAATTATAGCATTTTCTTGCCTTCCTCTTTTTTAACACGCAGTATTTACACTTCGCGCGTTTATCGTCGCCTCAATCGAAGCACGAAACAATAAAATCGTAACGTACCACTCACTCCCAGCCCCTCTGCGCTCCATTGCTACGCCCTCTATCAGACGGCGAGGTAAATTGAAGTCGGTCGTTTCTATTTTAATTGAATTAGCGAGCGTGGGCATCAAACGTACTGTAACACGGCATAATTAAAGTTAGTATACAATGCGCGGCGTTAACGACGTGGAAAGAGGCGTCTAGAGGGGTGAGCAGGGACCCTCGTGACGGCGCTCCGGCGTTTCGAGTGCCCGGCTACACATAGCATCTCGTTTCCTTCCCGGTGGAGACGCGTCGGCCGAAACCAAATATCGAGCGGAACGGGGACCCTAGTCGTCCGCAGAGCGTTTCTTGTGCTGGATGCGAATCCCCGCCGGGATTACCGATAAAGTACATTGATATCAATAGCACCGAATTAACCAACACTTGTAAACCGGCCGGGCATTTGTATGTACGCTAAGAAAGAGTATGCATGACGGAGCGAGATAGAGATGGAATTGAAAACTTGGCGGGCGTAGTAGATTCGGGGATAACTTTGCGCCAAATTTAAACAATTAATTACCGACTCAGATGTCTCCGTTGTCGCCCTGATAGTCTCTGTAGATGGCCTACGGATGTAGTGCTGGTGTCAGTGATCTGCGGCGCTGTTGTAATAATGGCGGCTTGTAGACGTCCGTGCCGAATAACGTAATGTCCATTGTTAGAGACATTGGCAAGTTTAATGTGCTCCCTCGCTGCCTCCACCGCGCAAATTATACCGACAATACCCTCTCTCTACGTATGCACTCTGTGTAGATATCAAGTTGCGTATACTGTGTATGCCGCAACAGACTCCATGCACAATGAATGAAAAACGGTCGTGGTGTCTCGCTCGAACGATCTCCAAAATACACCCTTAATATACTTAAGCACGTCTGTTATCCTGCCTACGTTATGTGCACTCTTTCTATAGCTATTTAGAGCAAAATTAAGTTAATAATAACACTGGTTAACAAAATAATACTTTAGTGCACGCTATTCAATATGAAATGTATGAGAAGCGGTTCTCGACTCAATTTTATTTTCCTTATACACCTTTTATACTTGTACATACATAATAATAATAATTTTCTCTACGGGCGGTGAAGGCCTAGAGCTAATAATATGCTAATAATATTAGGAACACTCGAAGAGTGCTCTACTGACTACAATTCTTCATTCCCGTCTGTTCCCTACCACCTCCCTCCAATTTCCTATTTTCATTTTTTTTAGATCTTCACCCACTTTATTCATCCATCTCTCTCTTGGTCTCCCCTTTCTCCTTTTCCCTATTTTCCCTATTGGCTTTCTGGTAAGGGTTTCTGGCAACCTATTCTTTCTACATGCCCCAGCCATCTTATTCTTTGGACTTTGGCAAATGTTACGATATTGGGGTTTTCACATGCATCTTCTACTTCTAGATTTGTGCGTCTTCTCCATCCTTCCTCGGTTCCTACTACTCCATATATAGCACGCAGCATTTTTCTCTCAAATGTTTTCTTCTGCTCGTCTTCCACCTTATTCAGGACCCACGTCTCACAATGTGGCGGCAGGTCTTATAACTGTTTTATAGATTCGCCCTTGTTTTCTTTGATACATATTTCGATTTCATAAGACCCTTTAGGCTTTCGTATTTGCGGTTTTCTTTTGCAAATTCTTGCCTGAATTTCTTGTTCTTCACGCCCATTTTCATCAACATTAACTCCCAAGTAGACAAATTTACTAACTCGCTGGAAAACATATTTTTTGCCGTCGTTTGCGCTCACCGCCAGGTTATCTTCTCCTCCCAAGGGCTTTTCTGTATTTTCCATCACCATATATTTCGTTTTATTTTGATTTATTTCCAGATCAAATTTGCTTGCCTCCTGTTCCTGTCTTCTTGCAATTTTACTTAGTTTATTTTCTGATTTTGCGATTATTGTTGGGTCACCTGCGAAGCCCATAACCAGGTGGTGTTCATTATTAAATATGGTTCCCGTGGTCTTCCTTATTATTATTTCTAATGTCAGGTTGAAGAGTGTCGTTGATAGAGGATCCCCGTGTCTCAACCCTCTTCTTACTTCAAATTCCCTTGATTTGCTTCCATTCCATGATATTTTATTCTTTGTATTGTCCATTTTCACCAATCTTATTAATTTTCTTGGGATCTTTAGTTGTAGCATTGCTTTATACATTTCGCTCCTATTTATTCTATTATACGCTTGTTTGAAATCTATATACAATGTATGCAGTTCAGTTTTGTACTCATAGCTAGTAGTTTGAATTTTGTACTTAGATACTTAATATATTTTACTCAATAAGGGTTAAATGTATCATTTCGCACACAAGTGATTTTAATAAATAAGGAAATCCATAATCCCTTCAAACCAAGGGGGATTCGTATATGATCCTTCCAGCCGGATCGCACAACTGATTTTAATCCTTCTAGAAAAGGAATTGCATATTCCCTTCAAACTAGGAGGGATTCGTAGAAAGAGAATACAGGAAATATTGTTGAGAAGTAATCTACAATATCTTTTTGTTAATCTGCACATAAAAATGGTTGCTGGTATACTTGTAAAATTTTAGTGTTGCTATTGTTCACTTTGGCTATAGAAAAAGCCATGGCAAGTATCTCAGTTGCCTTCATCCACTCAAACTGACACTGGAACACACATTCTTCGCCCATAGGTTCCTTAGGTCTCGCCTACTTTTAACAACAAACCACTGAACCACGAACCACGTATGACTGGATACCAACCAAGGGCCAAATCAACCTCTCATGCGACCCACAAGTAAGCACATGTAACCTATCAAATCGCAGTGGAGAAGAATAATTACCTCTACACCTCAGATAAAAGAGGGAATGATATGATGATGATAAATGGTGAAATGAAAACGTATTGGCCGATATTAGGAAACTAGAAATTCCCGTGAATATTTTCATTTCAAGCAAGTAAAGTAATATAATTGAACGTATTTTTATCGACAAGTGAAATATTCCTAATATTTCTAGTAATTGATTTTGGGACAACTGAGCAAACCACAAACCCATTCTGCCACGAAATTTCCCTTGAAAAAGTTGGTTTAGTTTGTATTTTATTTTTGATATACAGGGTGATTCGCGAAACTTGTAAAAACATAATAATATAGACGGCTCCCCATGTACAAATAATGTACAAAAACAATCAGCAGTGTGTGCTGAAGATTCTGGGCAGATATCCACAAAAGATATGTGCAACGCCTATGTGCGTTTCTTTTTCTGTGGCAAGTTCTTACAAACAGGTGCTCAGTACAAACAACCTAAACCTTTGTAATTAATAAATATTCGACATTTATTTTTGTTTCCCATCTTTTCTTGCAGGAATATTCTGTAATTTCTTGTGAAACATCCTGTTTCAGCGTTCTTATAGACCAGAATAAAGTCCTCGATGATGGAAATTTATTATGATCTGATTTCCTAACTACGTAGATACGATTTAGCTTGCTAGCGGTACATTCTGAAAAATAACCTTTCTATTTTTTTCTAAGAGAGCTTCAAGTAAAAACATTATCAAGGAGTGAGAAAGAGTACAATTCATGTTGGTTTGTATGTCAACAGCAAAACTGTATCCGCAAACATCTGTCAGGTTATGTAAACCAAATCACTTTGGCAGTGCAGCTCTAAATAAAATAAGTCACTAGAGCTTGAACATAGAAACGTAATTAAGTTGTTGACAAAAGAAGGCAATCAGCCGAAAATTATACACGAATCAATCATTGCTACATATGATGAAAGTTCTCCATCAAATTTTCAGATAAAATTCCAGTGAAAGCAGTTCAAATGGCAGAGAGAGTCGATCCGAAGAAGAAGTTGAAGAAGTGTTGTTATCGACGAATGAAAGTATTTCGGATAGAATAAGAATACACAAAGCATTCCGTTTTGACAATTTTGCTTGAGGATTTGCGATGAATGAAGTGTCAGCGCGCTGCATTCCGAAAATCCTGACTTCTGGCCAAAAGTTGTGCAGGAAAGAAATTTGGCAAAAAAAACTTGGCTACTTCAGTTCGTGAGCAAGATCTCTTTTTCCAAAATTGTAACAGGCTACAGAATGTGAGTGTTTCACTACGATACCAAACAAGACTCAAAGCAATGGTTGCGCAAAGAGCTGCACCAGCCAAAAAGGCAATGGCGGAAGCATATGCAGGGAAGTTGATGCTGAAAATTCTGTTGGGATAATGAGAGCATTCCGTGGATTGAGTATATGAAGAGGAGGTCCACAATTGCCGCAAGTATAAAGTGAAGATACACTTGCGAGGACGTTGATTTTGTTCAGATAAGGAACTGATAAACGTAATGTAGGAGTTTCTTTTTTGAGGGGCTAACGAATTTTTCTTTTGGGCGTATCGTGTTGTTCTTACCAAGGGTTTTCTTCTCTGATCAGATAGATTTTATTTCAATCTCTTCTCCTATGTTAACCAGTGGAACAGGATTAATAAGAATAGACTCGTGGCATCTGCGCATAATTACATTTTATGTACACCTACTATCTGTATTTTCGTGCTAGATATTGATCGACCCGAATTCGTTCGAATTAAAACCACTATTTAAATATAATTTTCCGATTTAAGATTCACTTGGTCAAATTGAAAAGCAATTTCTATATTGCTACTGCGATTTGTGGCACCCCGAGGGTCGTCCCTGGAAGGAGAGATCGAGCGTATAGGGAGCCATCCAGTGAACCGGCGATGGTGCCTCGTTCCGTAGCACATCAGCACAATTTCGTGCTATTTCACTGAATTTTATACAAGTCAATAAATCTGAAATTTATGTAAATTGGATGTGGGTATATATAGTGGGAGATGTGCGGGCAATGGTACTGCTACAATCCCGCCAACAGTTCCGATAATAGAAATACCATTTCTCATCAAATGTCGCGTGCGCCTTTATACGTATGTACATACATATATCTGTATGTATAACGTGCTATATCAATACACATAACCAGTTCTTTCAAGTTATGTGTACACGATCGAATACAGGCACAGCATTAGCACGATGTGCCCATTACCGGATTTATTTACGCTTATGCCATGTGCGGACGTAGGAATATGTAGTCGATGCGGATGCTGTTACCGTAATACCGACTGAAGTTTAATTGATTCCGAATTAAATCAAATCATATCGGAAACGGACGCATGGTATTCACCCCTTTCAGAATCGTTTTGCCTGCGTAATTGAAACTGCGCCGGATGTCGAAAATCGGGTTTAATTTTTAAATCGGCGCGGCGCGCGTTTCTGCCTATTTGATGCATTTGTACCAATACATACAGGTACTTAATTTCACGCTAAGCGCACTCATCTAAAAGCTGGCACAGGCTAGGCTTTGTTTAGTTCGTATTTCCAATATCTACACTGAAAGACCAAGTAATTTTTTTTGTTTGTTAAAGGTTTGTTTAATAGGTAAATGAGAATTTTTCACTGGTACGTAACACTTATTTATTTATGGTAGATGTACACTAGCGACACTAATTGTACGACCTCACGCTCAACGTAGAGCCTACATGCGTGGGATGGATAGTAGACAGCTTATTGCATTCATTGGCTGCCTCGCAGCCTCGCCGCCTTGTGTAAACACGAATGTGCGGTGTCTGTATTTTAAAAATGCCTTAGGTGCATTTATAAATGTGCAAAAAAGCATCTATTATTTGACGTATTTGAGTAAGAAGAAATTTGTTTGATGTTTCAAGTATTTCGAATAAAATAATACTGT
>JARFOC010000662.1:324637-335678 GCA_031763485.1 Osmoderma eremita
TTGTATATATTATTTATCATTTGTTTTCTTTCGTATGTATGTATTCGTTTATTATGTTTAAATAATTTTATCTATTTCCTCTTCTTTAGTGCATTTTCTTTTGTGTTTAATTGCTATAATTTAATTAATTATTTATTGTTCAACCTACAGTATTTGAAACTCTTAATATAAATCTAGTCGTTCTATCCAAGCGGCGTCGGCATAAGATATTATTTAGAATTCTCGCTTAGAGGACTTGAGTTCGAAATTACAATTTTTATCGTAGTAGTAAATCTCTCCGTATTTTCGACCTCAAATAAATACTTGTTTACGTAAATAGCAGTCGAACATCTGGTACACTTCTACACTGTTAACGTTGTAAATATCGGAGTTCTCAATTTTAGGTCGGAAACTATTATGTGGCCACGAGTGTACATAGCATATAAAGTTGTTTGGTTATTTTCAAGTCAAGAATACATTTTTTTTCTAAAACCTAAAATAAAAGATTTTTTCCTCTACTGCAAACAAATCTTGCACACAGCGTATATCATTCTAAAGAGATAGTATTTTGTATAATCTGTACTCATAAATGCGATTCAGAAAAGTCTAAAGAATTTTCGTTATTTCTAGCTGTATTGACATTACAATCCCCACATGGAAAATTGGAAATATGTACTGTTACACTCACCGTGTAACAGATAACAATTCATTTCTTCTAAGATATTTTATAATGTTTCGTAACTATTTAGGATAAGTTTAAGATTAAATTAAATAAGCAATAAACCGATTACATTTACTTTTGGAAAAACCGACAGTACGAAATGTCATCACTTTAACTGCCCCTCGGAACAAACATTCTTGACCAGGTAACAGATAAAAACCCTCTTAGTGCGCTGCATTTAATTAGTCGAATTCTAAATTATATTTAATCGCTCTCTCTCTCTTATTAAATATAGTGGTGTCAGATATCATTTTAATCCGCATTGATTGCAATGCATACGTAATTAACGCGTAATTCCAACGCAGTAAAGCTTTGTTTTCATATAATATTTTAAATGAATATTTGTCGACGTGTGATTGGTTGAACCCTTCGCCAGTCCAGTCTTCTTCGGGAGAAAATTCCCAAAGCAAGTGAAGTTCGTTTCGGGAGTTCGTTTTAGCTTATTTGCGATAACAAGTGATCTTCGTCCGACTAGGATGGGACAACGTTGCATTCTGGTACTCCGGACATAACTGTGTTCATTTTCGTCCGCCCAGGACACACAATATTCGTTTCCGTCCGACAGCGAGTAGACAACGTCTCATCTTCATCCGACCAGGACAAGACCCGGAGCTTTTCGTCTCCGTCCGTCCGGGGCAGAACAAGCCACGTCCGATAACAACAGGACAGTGGTGTTTGTTGTTGTAAGGACCACGTGATACGTGTTAGGTGTTACCTTCACTGCCTTGAAGCCCATTCTACAAGTTAGGAACCTCTAAGCTGCCCATCCAAGACTCACATACTCACGACAAACGTAATGGTCAAACAGCTAAATATTTCAAATCGTATTGTTCTAAATTTCTTTTAGTTTAAATTCTCTTTCATTTTAATGTTTCCTTTTCAACATCAGAGGTAAACCAACTCGTACTGCCACAGACGCGACTAACTTGCGCGATACAGTAGTCACTGATCCCATTTTGTTTATTATTTATTTCAATTTTTAATTCATTACGCTTTTTTTGAATAAATATACTTTTTAGGAGACACATCTGTTGTTTTACTTTATTTAGTTTACCAATTACATTAAAAATGATTATTTGATGTTAGTATATTTTATCGGGCTCTATCTTATTTTTGACAGGCAACCAATAATAATTTACAACCGAAAATTAATTATTAAACAATTTGCGTTATCTTTTTTCAAACAATCATTTTTTTTTTTCGCCTAAAGAAACTAATAATAGAGGAGGATAATTCCTCCAACAATCATCAATCAATCAATAGTACGTAATATTAAAGCAATAGTTGATATATATATAGTTGATATATAGATGTGTTGTTACATTTATATTAGAAATGAAACTATTGCAAATATTAATATTTTATTCCGTGTAGTTTTCAAAAACTTTTTGTCAATTGCATTTTGAACACAATTGTAGAACTCCTGTTTCTGCATTTATTTTGATAATTTAGGGCGTATGTTTCCAACGGTAATAACTATATTTTTACTTAAACATTGTATATCATATCTCAACTAACGCACGTACACAAAAAAGCCTATGCAAACAAAAACTGCTTACGAGACGACGAGAGATGAGAATAATCATAACTGGTCGGTTAGCTACTATGCTGAGGAAATGAAGAACGGAGATTACCAACTAATCTTATTTTATGTTCGCTCCTAAAACGGGCAACGGGTGAATTGCAAAATGCGAATGAGCAAAATATCATTGTTTCGTCCTAATTGCACGTTATCTATGTGAATTTATGTCTCTCTCTAGGCGTATGTATGTACTAAACCCGCATCGCAGACATTAACATTTTAAATTGGCGCAGGGCAGCCGGGCAAGGGATCACGAACCCATACCCCAGGTCCGAGAACGAGACGAGACAAATTCGCATCTATCAAGAGAGTCGAGAGACGAGTAAATTTTCATTTAGTCGCGGAGATGACGGCTTACGTCGGGGACCCTATTATGGGCTTTCCACCTGGGACCGCGGTGAAATAGAGCCCGGTGGTATTTTATCAGATTTCTGTCGTCTCCGTCCGTATATGAGACGCGGAATAATGGTAATAAGCGTACTACTAGCCGGTTGGGATCTAGATAAACACGTAATGGGATCCGGTATTGTTATGTTAATTGTGACGCTGGGAGGGAATAATTCAGAAAACGGCACTAATCGGTTGATTCTCGAAAGGAAATATTGTAGTTGACTTTCTAGAGTAGTTAACGATTGCTAGCAACGACAGTATTATCTGATTCGAAACAAATTATTCGTGTTACCTATCCGTAGCGTTTCCAAGAAGAAAGATTCACTGAAACCAGTGTTTTACCACACCCGAGCTGTCTGCAAAATATTTCTTTTGGATTGATTGACGAACTTTTTTTCCAATACAAGTATTAATTGAGCATTTTTTCTGGGTATAACTTACGTTGTATATGAAGCTCCGTATTTTACTGTATTTCTTTACTTCGTTTCGCAATGTTGTGTTCTCTTAATATCCAACAGTATACACTGTTTTCTTAAGTCAAGTTCCTTAAAGACCTCAATCATTTCCAATAATTTCTTTACCTTTTCTTACTATTTCTACAAAATTTCAATGCCTATTGCCTCAATAATTTCGATTTTAAAATCATTCCATTCATATCAACTAAGTGGATATTTTGTTAGGAAATTGAGGTCCTAACAAACTAGGGTTTAGGAAATTAATGTGGTTAAAGGAAATATAATCGCATTTCATTGTGTTAAAATTGCCCGGCGAAATATTCTCTGGTAAAATCCCGTTAGAAGTCATTTGGATTTAAATGACGGTCCATTACTTACGCTCGCAATTAACGTGCTTTTCAAATCGCGCGCAGCTCTTCTAATACAGACGTTTCCCTCGTTCTAGGTCGCCTTGCTTACTTCATTCGTCCAAATATCGCTACGTACACACACAAATATTAACAGTTTTAATGATTCTGTCAGTTGATTTATAATGATTATAAATCTTCTCCTCGTCATAAATACATTAAAAGCCCTCCAATCTAAGTAAGACGTAATCCGAACCGCGGTCAGAACTAAGAGGTATATAATTATTGTTTCCTCATAAAGTAGAAATACATAGCGAGCACGTATGCACTATCTGCGCTAACCTAACGACCTATCTGTTATGCGTGCAGGAATAGCGTTCGCCTCAGCTATTGGCTGAACTGTTCTGCATACAATCGTGATAAAATCAATTATCCATTTAAACTAATCGTTTGTAATTGTTGGGGATTTATAGACGATCAACCCAGAAACGTGCCAGGGTTCTTAATTTTATTTATATGGCCGCACCTAATTGGCAATAAATGTTTTATATACTTACATAGATCGCATTGTACGATATAAGCTAACGTTTCGAATGAGTTATTGTTTAAAATGTCTCCTTTTTTCTCCCTACTTGACATGCAAACGTATTTATGTTCAGATATACAGATATACCAATTGTTTATGTCTCCACACGGACAACCTCCGCTGAATCTATCGCAAGTTTGCGACATTACTAATAATGTATCCATGTACAGCCTGGGCTTATTTATATTTGTCATTTGAATTATCTTGTCGCTCAGAATGTTCGCCCTACAATGTGTTATTGTTATAGTCTTGCTGATCATACTTTCTCAGTTCAGATTTAGGTTTAGTGTACTATATACAGGCTGTGCCTAAATTGGCGAA
This sequence comes from Osmoderma eremita, assembly GCA_031763485.1. Taxonomy (NCBI): domain Eukaryota; kingdom Metazoa; phylum Arthropoda; class Insecta; order Coleoptera; family Scarabaeidae; genus Osmoderma; species Osmoderma eremita. Next base: position 329,019 of record JARFOC010000662.1, read on the forward strand.
AAAGCTACACGCAGCGGCATTCTTCGTTCAATTCTGATTCAATAATATTAATGCTAAAATGTTGAACGAGGGATGCCTTTTATATTGCGGAAATAGGGAACAGAAACTAAAATTAATCATAGCACGTGCAATATTGTTTTTCAAAATATTCTCAATGAAGATCAATACACTTTTGTTTGCGCTTGAACCAGTTTTCAAATCAATTTTTCCACTACGTCTGAGATACCTCCAAAATATGCATTTTGAAAGCATCAACCGCTCCTTCAGCCGTCGAAAAACGTTGACCACGATTTTATTCGCCGTACCACTGGTATACACTAGTTTTTGATGGTGTTTCATCGCCAAATGCCGACTTATGTACTTATACGTCAAAATGTTATGAGTAAGTATACTATCAAAAAGCCCGAAATTTACGATACATCAGTTGTCAGATGACAGCACCTGGAATGCCTATTTCCAAAATATAAAAAGCGTTCCTCGTATTATCCCTCGTATGTTTTCAGCAACTATTTGAAAGAACATTTGGCAACAATGTACTAGCATACTATTGTAATAGCAAAAGCATACTGAGGCGTTAACACTCTCCCTAATCTCGTGATCGTCTTGAACACTCGTTGCAAAAAAACTTTCTCTTTCATGAAAGCCAAAACAGAAAAGTCTGAAGGGTTAAGATCAGGAGATCTAGCAGGCCGCAAGATAACACCGCCCCGACTAATCCATCTGTTTGAAAAGAATATATCCAACCACTCTTTCACGACCAATCATGCATGTAAATCGTGTTTAACTACATCTCCTCAATAACATGTTCCAATACATTGAGGTACCAATTGGCATCAGGACGATTTGGTAAATAAGTTAGTCAAACGACCTTGTAATTTATTATGCCTAGCTGCACGTCAGGGGAAATGTTTCTTCGGTGACCATATTTCCAAATTGCATGCGGATTTTCTTCAGCCCAATAACGAAAATTATGAGTATTAAATACTTCATCTCTTGTAAACATAGACCAATGGCTCCAAAGAATACGCCTTATAATGTCGACGTCTTCTTTTGTTTTCCTATTTAAGACTGTCTTACAAAAATTTAATCGAGATATGCGCGTTTTCAGAGAGCGGCTAAACTTTAGGAACATGATATGGATTTAGAAGGCAATTTAATATTGAATGTAGTTGTCCTAATTGTATTGTAAGTCTTCGTCTTGGTCGACAGCATTAGCATTTCTTGTATTATACTAAGATATTGATATAAAATACAAAATAGGATACGGTGGCTTAAAATAGTAAAAATAAAATAATAAAAAAATACGCCTACCACCTGGATGAGTGAAGAACTCCTGGATACGTATTTCGGCATCTAAGTTGCCATCCTCAGCAGATTATGGTAAGGGTATTTTTATATTTTTACTAAGATATTGATCCAGCCATCGAAATACATTTCCGATATTCTCGTTCCGGAATGTTGTTATAAAAACCATACAACATCGACATATCCATTGAATATAAAATCCATTATGAGTAAACAAAATCATAACAGAAGATCGAAAAGGCACAGAAACATAAGAAGTAATCAAGACTAAACAAAAAATCACGAGAAAAAAAAACAGAGGTTACGCAAAATTACAACAGGAACGTCCAATTAAAATCATAAATGTCAAAATTTGACAGTAGTGCTTCTGATTGAAACCAGATTAGAATACAAACTAATTGTTGTACAACGTTGCCAGATACTTTTGTCAAAGTATGTTAAAAAGATGAAGTATATAAAAAATATATACATATACTTCTGGGATCATACAAAACTACTGATTGTATAGCTCCAGGCATTCCTCACGTACAGACAGCTGTTTCGGACTGACTTAGTCCTCATCAGTGCACGTCGGAGGAATGCCTGTCGATCGTTCAATATTCCGTATCGTTAACCAAACGTTAGCACATGTCTTTAAGAAAATCCCAGAGACATCTAACGCCCAGCCGCAGATTCATGGCGTAATCTCCATACGATAACTAAGTTAACAACAATAGGGATACGTATTAGCGTGTGATCTTATCGGCGTCGAATGTTAATGAAAAAATGTTAGGAATAAACTTTGAAGCCAGAAAGAAAATATTTACGAAATCAATATTAAAAATTCTTCTTTACTCTAAATTGCAGCTATCTCTATCAACAGATATCGAACAATAACACTTATTTGTGAACTAAATCTCCGAACTTCGAGAACCTCCTGAAGACGTACTAAGCATGATACAATATTTTAAAGCTTTCAATTAGGAATTTAACAAGGCGTAACGCTACATGTAGCTTTTGCGCCAATTTATACACGCGCTATATATATAGTATGTCTAAACGCGTGCCGACTGCAAATCGTATTCTTCTAACTACACAGTTCCTAACGACATTTATCTCTCGGAATTATTATTGTTTGTCGCACCTGAAACTCTGGGGTCCATTACCGTTCTAGATTTTAATCTTGATGTTTTAAAATAATTGGTAACGAGAAACGAACGATTTGTAGCATATATTTATGGTTTGAAACGAGGTTGGTGCAAAAAAATCTGATTTGAGCGCGGAATAAACACATCCTGGTTAAAAATTATGAATTTCCAGGGTTTATTTCACTCATTAAACAAAAATGTATTGGTATACAATTAAAAAAATAATATTTGTATAATAATATTTGTCCACAATATTTTTGTTCAATGGCTGAAATGAAACCCCAAAAATTTTTCCAAACCGGATTTTGTTTTCTGATACAAAACAAAAATGGATCAATAAAAATGGAACAATACAGAACAGAAAGTCTAAGCAAATGAGAGATAATTTAAATAAAACTTGACCACAACAAATATGAGACGTGTTGGCACTATTAAGATAAGGCTACAATTAAGATAATCTACTCGTATCATATATTCCAGCATCCGCTTAAGTTTTAAATCGCCCTAACTACGATTATTAATCCTTTATAATAGCAATTATATATTTAATGAAACCCTAAATTGATTAACGTAATTTATATTGTAATCTAAGTTGTCCTGTGACGGTTTTCAATTAAACTCTGTTCATTCCCTAAGGCTGCACCGTATGTATAGATGAATATGTATATTCTCTGAGAGTTCAATTCAATTTGCAAACTTGCGTTTGTATGTAATGGAAACAAAAAGCTCTAGGATAAATGAAGGCAGCTTGCGAAGAAGTACATTATTGCCTTTGGATATACTTCTAGACGCGATATAATGTTACTTGTTCAAGAAATAAGGAGTTACTTTGTGTCAAATATATTTGGCTTATTATGAAAACTCATACTGGGGGAGCCTGATATAAAAACCGAAAAATTGCGAGGTTATAACCACATTTACAGAAAATATAAAGCTGCCAAGTGAATTATTCAAGAAATAAGGAGTTACTTTGTATCAAATATTTAGTTTATTATGAAAACTCATACGGGGCGAGTCTGATTATAAAAACCGAAAAATTGCGAGGTCATGAGTCATCGCCACACTTATAGAAATTATAAAGCTGCCAAGTTCATTCTAAAAATTAAAAAAAAACTCTACAATTTGACAATGACAAACGTGTATGGCAATGAATACATTGTATTCATTCTGGTTTACTATTTCTAAGCATGTTGTGCTGTGTGTAACGGCTATGAATCTGTCAAGGTTAGCAACATGTTGGTATGAAAATAGCAAAACTGGCGCATAAGAATTGTGTATTAAATTTAGAAATTTTTTAACAAACCGAATTTTGTAAATACAGATTAATTAATACAAAGGTAATTAGACAAACGTAATTAATTATTTAAATTAAGAATGATTTAGTTCAGCTTTGTATAGGAATGAATTTTTACGACGTGCACTTACCACAACAATCAGTAATACACTGAACAGATGAACGAAAATAAAATACCGTTCAATCTCCTAAATGCGAAAAAATAAAAACAAAAGATTACATTTTTCACTTAGTTGTTAACGCATGACACATTATTTACAATGTTTTCTAAATACAAAAAAAAACAGTGAATAAATATAGGAAAACGATACAAAATATTAATAGAAAATATATGCTTCAATAAATTAACTAATTTAACAGAAGTTAAACATATATTTTTTTCAAATGCTATGAGGTTTTATAATTTTTAAAGGGAACCACTAATTTACATGCTTTTTCATTACCCAGTCCATTTTCTTAATTGGGAATGGGCAGGCCCCATATGAGGAAAAAGTTTTTTCGACGTCCCCAGAAGAAACATTTGCACACAAAATTGGAACAATGATATCCAATACTTGATTAATTTCTGCAACATTCTTCTGAAATCTCCACCATTGTACTGCATTAACATTTTGTAATATTTCTTGTGACTTATCCTTAATTTCTAATTTAATGAATAATTGCAATAATCTTGTAGCAGAATAATATTTGGAAATTATTTCTAAAGCCGAATTTTTCTCTCGACTTCGCAACAGTTATGCGTTACTTCATCTAATAGCATCAAGCTAAGAACTGAAAAGACGTTGTAGCTTCTCCAATATATTTTCATAAATTTCTATTTTGTGCTTTCAGAATTTCTAACACGAGACAAACAGCCATCTGTCTGCTGAGTCCCGTCGAGTGTCAAAGAGATTGGTTTCAATAGTTTTAAAAAGTCTTCGGCTATTCTTTTAATTCGAATATTCGAAACCTTTGTAAAAATCAATGAATCGAAAATTAATTGCTCCACCTTCCAATAAATCTTTCCTTTTCGAGGTAGAACTCCGCAAATTAACTCACGTCAATCCGATCTAAAAACCCATCAAACCAAGGTTTCCCTGTTATACGCAATCGTTGTTATACCAACTTAACTCAGGGAGATTTTTCAGCGATTGGACGGCAAAGAAATATGAGAAGCGGCCGCATCAGATAAATAATTAAAGAGGCATCGTATAATTTATCTAGATACGGTCAATAATTATCGTTTAATCTTTCCTTTCCCTTCGGATTCTTGGCTGTCGCGCTGTCCTCGGTCCTTAAAATTCCCGTATTCTCGCTCGGACGTATTGTATTGTTTTACGAGAATCGTATAATACCGCGGAAGAATTTCGAACGGACAGATAACGTTCAGAGCCACGATTAATCAGCGGTTGATCGGGAACGAGTCGGGGTTCAACAGCAGGTAAATAGAATTTGGATTATTTCGGGGTGTCGTCGAAATGTGCTTGTGAAAAGAACGGTTTGGGTAATAGGAACGATTCGGGGATTTTTGAAATTTGAGGGAAAGAGATTTGGAAATTACAGTTTGGAGTTACAGTCAATGATCTAAAGATATTCATGTGAAATTAACCACCACGATTCCTTAGCGTATTGCAAAAGGATTTTGGACCGTCCGACATACCACAAGCAGTGCCACCAAAAGATCAAGGTGATGATTTTTAGTTCTTTTTCTTTTGTGTTTCATTAATATAAATGTCTTTTTTGTACTTCTTTAAATAAAAACTCTAACAGCAACAATTCGTTTTAAGCTAATTTCTTACAACTTGTTATTTATTACCTTATTGCCTATAAATTTCAAAATCAGCCATATCCTGGCTGTTAGTCTCAAAACTAGCCATCTCCAAATTTTTTATAAAAAAATTTCAAAAACCGCTAATTCCCTGTTGACAAAACAACTGAATTTCGCCTAGGTAACAGTTATACAACATACTAAGTATCATTGTACATTTGCCATTTTCCATTTTTATGTAGCATCGGTTTTTTGGTTTTTTTTTTTGAAAAATTGACCTAAGTGAATTTGTTTAATTTTGATACGAGGCTAGCGTGGATATTACCTACAATTATTGAGATTAGGATCAGAGGGTTGTAACGACCACTTCTTTGGGTTGACCTTTGTGTCATTCAATCTCTTGATAGTAACTATTTCGCATGCTGGGAAGCATTTTCTAAAGACGTACATTCTTCAGTCTATGTTATCCTAACAGCAGCAGAACAGATCCACAATAAAATTTCTGTTTCTGTTGAAAAAATGAAAATTCATAAATCCGCATAGGGTGATCAACAAAATATTGAGCAAGTTTCAAAAAGATTTTTCTCCATTTTGTTAAATGGAACACACTGCATATACATGTCAGACCATATTAGGTTACCTATTTTCAGCGATTTCTACAATAATCCAGAAGAATCAAAATTTCAAAGTCGTTAATAAAGTTAATGTACCCAAAAGATTATCAAGTTGGCGGCTAATAAGAAATGAAACAGATAGCACGATCAATTTACAGTGAACGCTATTCAGACAGGAGACATCCAGCAAAGAGAGTTTTTGAAAAACTAATGATGAGCTTTATTGAAACGGGAAATTCTCGTTTACAAAAAAAAATATGGAGAAACAAAAAGAGCAAGAAATGAAGTAAATGAGTTAAACATAATTTGCAGTCTTAAACAATTTGCGGAGGCATTTCCTGACGAAAATCTAAGGCCAATATTCGTTAACGAAAGAATTAATGCAGAGAGATACCAAACTGTTACTGCCCATACTACATATGCCGGCATAAATTATTTGCAACAGTTTTATGGAAATCGTATTATAAGCAAAGGCTTGTGCCCATCGATAAGTCCACATTTGATATCAACAGATTATTGCCTTTTCGGACATGTGAAGAATAATGTATCCAAAAATCGATTGCACAACTTGGA
>JARFOC010000662.1:391095-401302 GCA_031763485.1 Osmoderma eremita
GCAACTTAGTTGCCGAAATGCGTATTCAGAGTTCTTTACTCAACAAGGTGGTAAGGGGTATTTTTTAACTTAAATCCCTATTATGGTTACAAAAAACTTACATTGGAAAGAGTGCAGGAAAGTATTGTAAAATATCTGCCTCTTAAAAGAGACCAGGCTTATAAACAGGGCCGTCTTAAGCCAGGCGGGAGCCCTGGGCACTGGGATGCATTGGGTCCTTTCGAGAGAAATTTAAATCGATTCCGCTGCTGTCACTAAGATTAGGGTGCCTCATTGATCGCGGGGCCCGGGGCTAGGGCCCAGTGTGTCCATGCCTAAAAATGGGCATGCCTATAAACCTCCCTGAACTTACTTAGCCGACGTGGCTTCTTTATCACATCGAAGAACTTGTACTAGTGGTAGATTTTTTTCAATTATTTCATTATAAAATTGATTCATGTTCCCTGCTGTCTTAAATAGACTTTATCGTACTCACTTATAGTATTAGATCTATCGAGATCTATAGCACGATCCAATTTGCTAAAGCGAGCACCATGACTATTTATTTTAATAAATATATTTATTATTATTAGTATCATTTACATATGACGTGGAAAACTGTTTTGAATATTCCCTGGGGCTTATAATTTATCAATACAGTAAAGTAGAACACCGGATTATTTATACATGTATAGGTACATTGGATCTTGTGCAACGACACATGCATAATTTATAGCGAAACAATGTCTCTATCTACCATTACAGATATGTGTAAGCACCATACGAAATATGCAGAATAAACTTATCGAAACGTAAAAAACTAAAGCTGTATATTCGTAATTATCATACAGGCAGTGTCCGCTATTTCTCGCCACATTAATGACCTTAACATTCTACACAAAGTGTTATACAATATCTATCGAGTTCTTTTGCAATGGCGTAAGTTGATTTATCGAATATCTCGGCGTTTTCATGTCGATGCAGAAAGCAATGAAGGTCGTTTTAGGCGAGTATTTACAGTAATCTTGGGAAAATTTTTTATAATGGGTACACGCATTTTGTTATTTATAAAAGTTTGCGTGCTTCTATATTATCTCCTGTTAATGTTACAAGCATAATTAGCTTCGCCCCGACAGTAATTCTATAATAGATAGTTGCGTATTAACCATTCTATTTTATATTTTTCTCAGGAACCAGCTATTTTTCTAGATTGTAAACAAGACTTACTGCATATCTACTAACATAAGCACAAAAATTTTGCATATCAGGCGATTTATATACATACCTAAGATAAGCGTCAGTATACAAGGACACACTACAGAAATGAATGTATATTACCACCGTTTCTATTCCCTTAACAATACACAATATTAAAATTAGCAGTGGTTACGCTATATAGTCCTCGCAATTAAACAACAAACTTTTGACATTTTGTCGTTTCGTGGCATGGTTGCCGCGCACTGTAAAGCATATTATAGGATTTGACAGATATATAGATAGGTTATGATTTTAAAAAATACGAAAACTATCAACTATAACAAATGTCACTAGATTTGACATTACTAGTTGTGTTTGGTTGTGTTGGTATGATTTTGACATTATCGCTGTCTGTGTCGCTGTCAAAAGTCGGCTGTTTGGTTGAGAAAACTGTAGTGGAAATCACTTAAAAAATGTGTTCCAACGCTACCAAATCAGCAGTTATTATACCTACTTCTTAAAGGCACATTTACATAATTGAACTTCCTATGGTGTATGTATATTAAAAATAGACATTTTTCTAAATATCTTATACGATAAAACTACCGCTTATGCTAAAGTAATATAAGTAAGTAAAGACAAAATCAGGAATGTGTGTAGTTACGTCAGATTTGCTTATGACATATCTTATGTTATATACTTTTATACGTTTGCTTCTGGTTTTTAGATATTACGCTTGTCTTCACTTTACCGATCGATTAATGACGTAACTACAAACATTCTTAATTTTATGTGTAGGTACCTATTATTTCAAATCCCTATCAGTTTCTATTAATTTTAATGTACGTACATACAATCCATTCACAGCACGCTCGGAAGATCTTTGGTCATTCCGTCATTGATACAATTGATACATGTGCATATTCATAAAAATCCAAGAATAGATTCCATACGGTATATTAGTTCCCCTACCTATAATAAATCTTATAACGCTAAATAACAGTTCTTTTCCCAATGGAATTGATCGAGGAAATCGCTGCAAGTTTTTTCTTATACTCTAACTGTAGATACATCGTTTTTTTTGTGTGCGTAAGTTGGCAATACATCTATCCAGTTTCCACAGAATTTGCGACGAGTAAATTGAAATAAGGCTGGAATGTTTGCTTATCTGCGTAATGTTTATTGGGACAGAAATGAATGATACATCAAACAGTATATGGAATTAAATACCGCAAACACTGATTTGTTTCTATTTATTGACATATAACGTCTCTTTTTCTGTTTGATTTTTTTCTGTTTGTTCCTTCAATTTAAAAGAAAATAAAAACTGTACATATTTGAATTTCCCGCTTTCAATTAAATATTAAGTAGTATATATTTGGTGTGTCAATTTGACATATTGAATTTCTGTAATAGTTCCTGCAATCACTACATATTTATAACTTCAAAGTAATCACAATTTGCGTAAATATAAACAAGTGTATGAATATCAAATGGTTGCAGGTAAAGTAATTTTATAATTAAATCGCATTTATACGTCTTACATTTATATAATACGGTGTTCTAGATTTGTCTTAGTGCATTTTATATTTAATTTTAGTTTAATTGGAACTAGAAAGTTTTCTATTCGAGAAAATTCGTAAACTGGTTAAAAGTTAATTTTTTTGTTGCTATTCTTGTTATCAATTAGAGTATAAAATAATGCCATTGAAATTTGTTTCTTGTAAGATCGTATTAATTAATTGCTGCTGCATTTAATGTCTAGACTGACCGACATAGAATTGTGAAAATAACCCAAGTTTCTTTTGTTAAATATTTTGAATTATAGACGCCTTTAATTTTACTTAAAAATGGTATCATTTCTGTTTCAGATTACCCAAGTTTATAAAATGAATCGCCATCTCTTCTATTCGATTTGCTAAATCGTTAATTACTAATTGTAAGTATACCTTACTTATAATCATCATAACATAAAGTGTCCCATACGGTACTAACATAGGCCCGTTGTTATTTAGGGTAAATTAATATATTGTTCCGTTACATTTTTAATAAAGGCTATTCAAATTTGTACAAAATGAATTATACAGTGAGCACGTAAAAGTTGGAATAAATTCATTTAGAAGAGGTGTTTTTCTCTACTGTTTTTCTGATGATCATTTCATATATACAGGATGACCCAAAAACATGTTATGACAGCTCATTTATTTATTTTAATGGAAACATCTTTTTTTTTCATTTTTAAATTCTACGTCAAATTCTGCACATATTTTATGTATCATGTCCTTATATAGGTATGTCTTGAATTCAACTGTTTCCACAAAAAAATTGTAGAAACCTAAAAAATTCAACCAAACTTAAACGCTTAAATTATGTAAATAAAACCTTGAATTGCACCAGTGACATTTGAGTCATCGCTTAAATGACTTCGTCTTAGCAAAACTTATTACGATAAGTTTTTTTTTTAATGGTACGTCCTTTAGATTATTTTCTGTGGGGTTATCTTAAGTGTGAGGTCTACGTTAACCGACCAAACAACATCGAAGACTTAAACAATAGGATAACAGAAGAAATGAGATTGATAGAACCTAACGTAGTTAATAGCGTTTTGCAGGAATTTCAATATCGTCTCGAATACTGCCAGGAAGTTGGTGGAGGTCATTTCCAACATTTGATAAAATAATTTTTATTTTTTATTACGTTTTACTATACTTTTGCTAAATAAATATGTTAATGTTTCAAGTTACAATGCATTTTTCTCAAAAACAGTGGAATTTAGGTATAGGACATGATACAGAATTTGACGTAGAATTTAAAAATTAAATAATAATAAATTTAATTTTTGGGTCATCCTGTATACATGAAATAATCATCAGAAAAAGCGGCAACTACAATCAAAAATCGACTGGTCCGAGCCTTTCTTCGAGAAGAAAGAATGCTCATTGTATATGTAACTCTCTTTGCGTTTTAACCTATTTCGCGACTTCTTCGGCAAAATAGTGATCTTCATTTCGACCTAACGGTGTCTAGAGTATCGTTTCTAACATAAAGTCCGATTAACTGTCTAATAGCAATGCTCGTCACACACGCGCAGGCTTGTACACCTGGCCCAATGGACATTGTTAACCGATAAAGGAACATGCCTTAAACATGCTAACAATGTAATGATATTCAGGTATCGTGTCTCCGTTGCGAATATAGCGAATCTAATAGCGATGTTTTTGTGCGGTGGAATTAGTCGAAATATTCTTACAATACAACCGGTTTATTTGTGCCGGATATTTGAAATACATAAGTATATGGCTTAAAGTTCAAAAACCGGAAAATAAACATGTGATAACATAAAGAGGATGGCTGACAATAAGGAAATATACTTCCTTACAATTGCATGCCTGCGAGGAAACTCCTACAAAATCATCATGTTTTCATTACATTCATGTTGTTTCTACTTTCAAGAGCATAATAGAATTCTTCTCTTTCAAAACACCTTCTAAAGAACCATATCGTATTAATTCACTAAGCTACAAAAATCCTGATTCCACTCCTGTCATTATTCAAATACATAAACAGACGAATCATCGACAAATATGAACTACGACAATCAGAACTAACTTAAAGAGAATCCCGTGTTTCATTTGCTAAAAACGCCACGTATGTTGCATTCCGTTTAACCTAGTGATATTTAGAACGGGATAACCAGAAATTTCAAGAAATGCGGCGCGCGAATGTTGACATATTCGTCGAGGTATGCCGGCCTTAACAATGCCACAGCCGCGTCTGTTAAATGTCACATCTTCCTACTACAGTTTGTGCGTCGATTTTGTCGTGAAAGTTTTCGGATACCTTTTTCGCTCTTCCATCCCGATATTACAGATCATGTTTTGGCCGTGGAAAAGGTAATTTTTCTCTTTGATTATATTTACATATGAATGCAAATTGCATACTTGGTTTAGTTTTAAGACACACACGACGTATTATGCTCTGATTAGAAGATAAATAAGTAGACAAATCTTTTATTACAAAAATGTTAATCTCATTTCTACTCGAGCAACTGGATTGCATAGATTATATCCATTTCAAATGTATGTACATATCTTATCAGGTAATTAATTTGTGCATACGTATTTTTATTCGTTAATAATTCCGCTCAGAAATAAAAGCAGTGTTTCAAGTGCTACTAAGAATTAACCACTTCAGTTACTGCATTCATGATGTTGATATATGAGAGTATAGACACTTGAATAAATTATGATTGATGGAAATAACTTAATTAGATGGAATAATGTTTAAAAATACATAACATAACAAAGCATAGTTCTTTCGTGATTGATGTTTTATTAATATAAATAAAAAAATAATTTTAACTACATAGCTTACAATCCTTTCATATATAGATAGTTTTAATAAACTTTTCTTTTAGTATTATTTAAAAATCACCACAATCATTTACTTTATTCACAAAATGCAATGTTTACCGAATTACTAATAATAACCTACAAATAGTATACCATGAAACTTTACAACAGCAGATTTATCATTGAGTACATACGTTAAATACATATTTAGTATATACGTACATACGTATACAATATAGGAATCAAAATTACTTTGAATTAGATTTTATTTGCATTTTGATATTTTGCGAAGTACCTGTATAAATGTGACTTATATAATGCAAAAAAATCGTGACAAATCCAACCAGTCACTTGGATTAAATATCAATAAATCAACAAGAATGCTTTTTACATTTCATTTCCAGGTATACCAAGTGCAAAATGATGAATGATTATTTTATGGGTGAATCTTAAATTGTTCAACATAATAAATATTAAAAGCTATTACTAACATAACAATTACATCAGAAATATTTCTTGTACTACAAACACATTTTTAACCAAAAAATGTCACGTGCACTCATTCATAACTCCTTAAAATTTAACCGTTGAACAGGATTTTATTATACATGTCTACGCATAATAATACCTATTTCTATTTTCTATAAATCCCCACATAAATTCACCATAGTTTCTAAATAATTATCACTTATTAAGGCACTAGGATTTTCTTAACTACTTTCGAATCTACTTCCCGGCCTGTAAGCGACCTTGTTTTTCATCTCTGCGGAGAAATTTATGCTCGTACGTACCTGATGTCCAAATACAGATGTATATCTCATTTGTCTACATTCATACGTACTTGTATAACATTGACAAAAAGTTTAATAACATAATAACAGAAGATCTTGTCCCATTATTTTGCCGTTTCAATAACTCCCACACATAAACGTCACGAATATTTCTAATACCATCTCTGTAAGCGCAGCAGTAACTAAAACCGTTTTTAAAACATAAAGTCTCAGTTTGTCAATAAATATCGTCTAACAAGGTCTGGGGTCAGCACAATTCGAAATATGTATGTGCACTTACATTTCATTCATAATTCTTATCTGTAGCCATGCGCCAGACAAATCTTCAGATTCATTATGTGTATACAGATCACCGCACACGAACAGAAGTTGTACGAATATTCAATTATTTTGAATATTCTCTCGTTCTAGTGTTATCAAATAAGAGATTTTGTTTATGGACGAAATAAATCTTTTCATTATTGTACGATATTTAGAATATTCTTAAAATGTTAAACGACGGATAGTAACGGATAACAAAAATGACAACTCCAATTTACAGGGATCTACCTATTATAGCCGTTTGCCATAGTGACATTTAGACGATTTTCTCATTGCAGTAATGCTCGACGTATCAATGAAATGTTATTCAAATAACGCGCCCTCTATCTAGGTAACTACACAACAAATATTTTATCCAGAACACTTCAGGGTCTAACGTCTTATGTATATTAATTCTTCAAAACAAGCGTTCGTTATCGTAATTTCCTTCAAAGAAGGCGGATTATTTAATTCCTAATACTTGGTAATCGCAATCTACAATCATGTGTACGATGCGTGCGGATTTTGAAACCTTTAATTGAAAACGGTATTTACGATTTAAAGTTGATGCCATCGAATGATTGCAAATGGGTTTAGCTGCAGAAGTAAGTGACGCAAGTGTGTGTTGATGTGATGCGTAAAAACGAATTGGTCCGTTAGAAATTACATTCGGATTGAACCTCGTTTAAGCTTATTTTTGTTTCGATTCTACTTCATTTGTAAAATGACGTAATCACTATTGATTTTCCATTTGTATAGTAGTAAGCATTATACATGGCTATATCTCAGTACACAAACATCGAAATTTAAATCTATTTTCACTGACAGGATGATACAAAAAATGCCGTCTTGGGATTTCTCATTCTAAAATGGATTAATTTTGTATAAATATATACTATCTACTCCAACCATAATGTGCGTTTGACAGGAGTGTAACCGACCGCTACACGTTCTATAAGTAATGTGAAGCTGTCGGTTACACTCCTGGCAGCCGCACGACATGGTTGAGCTGATAATACCTATTTTGACAATTTCAAGGTTATAATCGGCTCACTTCGTGAAACAAACAAAAATCAATTAAACCAACATATTGGATCCGACAAACGTTCTTAACGATAAAAGAACTCAAAGTAAAGGCTATTATTTAGCAATAAAGCTAAATTAAACCATCCAAGGAAAAATACATAAATAACAAAGAACGTACTATATATGTTTGTAAACTAAGCGATTTTCTTCGTAAATCGAAGTCGATTTTACTTTCACTATGTTATTGTTACGGTTCGTGATCTTCGTTGAATAAACTGCTATTCGCTTTATCACAAGCGTATATCCTGTCTTTATTATAGAACTAGGCGGACAATGATTGCTTTTGATTAAAGCACATGCAAGCTGGGTTACAGTATAACCGTTAACATTTGAAATATGGGATAAATGTTGCGATATATTCAGTTAAATCACCTATTTCTCAAAAACATATTCAGAGGTTATAGAAATGATGTGTGATTCAAAATGGGCTGCTTTCTAACAGGGAATTTAACATATATAATGTTGGTAGGGAAAAGCGGAAGTGACAATGTACAGAGGCAGGAACACTGTTAGGCAAGTTCAAAACCAATTATGTTATTATGATCTCTAGGTTATACAATACCCTTATTCATTCCGTTGTTAAAAGTACAGAGTAATTTTCTGTATATGCAGTAATCCTCCAATTAAATGAAATATGTATCTATTAATGAATTTAAGAATGAAATGTCACTATATAACAGTATAGATAATAGTAGCAATTTCAAATAATTAATTGCTTTAACACTTCATTAAAAACGATAAATACATCTTCCACATTTCCTTTTAACGCCATATTAACAACTTCTAAGAAATTTAAATAAATAAATTAAAAATATACATTTTTTGTTTAAATTCAAAAGTTGTTTATAGGGTTGTGTAGGTTCAATAAATTACATACATATATTACAATATACTGCAGTATAAGAAATGATTAACTGTCTGGGTTGGTATCAATAAGAACCCGAGATTGATTATAACCTAGTTTACTTCAATACTGTGCGATCAATTGAATCTATTATTATAATTGTATTATATAATTGTATTTATATTTATAATTGTGTTTTGGCACAAAGTTTATCACACTGCTTAATTAGTAATGTCGCTGTATCATAATCTGACAAATAAGCATTTTAGGTTATGTTGCTTTAAAATGCTTTATTAAGTGTTGATGATTTTCATGAATGTCTCAATAACGAAACGGCTAATTTCAAAGAAATTTTTGAAATAACCTTCAGTAAGAAAAGTTTTGTTATCCAAATTAAACATTTTAGACTCTTACAAATGTGACAGTTATAAAAATATGTCATCAACTAATCTAACGCCTGTAAAAGCAAAAAGGTACGAGAAGAAGAAGAAGTGTTATCAACTAAGTTGTAATATTCATTGCTTACTCTCATTATGAATTCAATTGATCATCCGGTACAAGAACGAAGCAAAAATAATATCGGCGGTAAGCACGACTGCAAAATGACGCGATGACTTATGACGAACAAGGTGTAGCCAATCCACGAAAGTATCTATATATGAACCAATTTGTAACCAATCTAGGGACCTTTTTGATACCAATCCAGACAGTTGAGATGTGCGTGGTCAAACGTCAATTTAATATATACAAAGCAGCATTTTAGTTTTATGTTGGTAATAAAACAGAATGACCGTCAAAAACTAATTTCCCCCGCACACAAATACCTAGCTTCTGGGAATTAAAATCTATAAAAATCTTTGGTCCTGTTAGGTTACTCAATCTAATATTGCTTTCGATGGCCACCCATTTAAAATGAGCTGTCAACACTATTACTACCACTATTATAGTAATAAAACCAAATGCTTACCGTTTAAAATTGGGTTATAAGGATATATAGGTACAAGTTGAATACAGTAATTTTAATTTCTTTCTCCCATATCATTTTTGCTTTGATTATTAGGTAAGTACATCCATACGAGGAACTCATACAATTTCTAAGGATGTATTCATTGTATTCGTGTAGCACAAGGACAGATTCGTTTAACCGTAGCATTTGTACATATCCTCAATCTTCGATGCGGTGTAGTAACTCGCCAACTGCTCATAAATCGACGCGTATTGCGAAATGGAAACTTTAATATTCACCGTCGTAGATAATTTCATGGAGTTTGCACAATGAGTAATTCACCTTCTACATTCATAGTACAGAAACTATTACGGTTGCAACTCTGATGTTCCAGATGTATGTTGCATACAATACAGGATGTTCGAACTAACAACAGCGTAATAATGAAACCGGAAAATTGAACGCATTTTTCGATAATAGGTTATGTACGCGCGTAGCTAATAATTCAAAGTGATATAAAAAGATTATTTGGTGTATTTAAGCGATTATGTTAAGCAAGATGTAATCAAGGGCAATATCCTTGTTTAAAGGAATAATGATGAATAAAATTAAAGCTTGTCCGTTCTTCCACATAACACTGATAGAAAAGTTATATAAGCTTATGCAATTTAGAATGTACACAACTCAAAAAGGTCATGGTATATTATGTTGG
>JARFOC010000662.1:413919-436727 GCA_031763485.1 Osmoderma eremita
TCCGAACAGTGTGTATATTGTGCTGCCCCACAGTCCTTGCAATCTTCACTTTATATAACTAATATGTTGATGCAAACATGCAAGTATTTCGAATAATGTACTTTTATGTAGCAATCATTGTTCCCGAAACACGTGTCGTCCCGAATTAATTAATACTTTTTGCGGGAAGAGTAACCCGAACAGTGTGCTTATTATATTAGTTATATAGCAAGCATAGAATAATTCCGTATATACAACTTGTCCATGGAGAACGCGCACTGGTAAGAAGATAATATTGATGTGAATGCATATAGGTTTGATGGATATTCCGCGCGACTCTCATATTTGAATAGATATGCTTGCTTATATAGTGCAGTTCAGGTTTTGAAGGAAGTGTTGCTCTTATGGAGATAGTACCCCACATTGCCAAATCTATTTAGGTAATTAATCTTCCATATGTTGACGCTTTGAACACTATGGTAAATTTTATATTGCCAACTCATAAATGTCAATCTGTGAATTTATTTTGACTTGTATTTATGATTGGTTATGTTCAATTATGTTCTTATACCAATGTTTTTAGAATACTCTTGATTATTCCACAGGCATGCCTAATCTTAAAGAAAACACAAGGAAACATCAAAATACACATAACACAAATAAGTTATTTTGCTACCTATTATTTCTGTTAATCACGTGTAATATTTATTTACAGAAAAACATATATGGATTTACCCGTTTTAAATTTACAAATATTTACACGAGTACGCTTACAACAAATTAAAGATCATTTCTATAATACATTTATCAAATTAAGTAGTATGGGAAGACTATGAATATGATGATGATGAGACCGATGTTAACTTAATGATAAATTATTTGGGTTCATCTTGCATCTCGTCCAATTTCCAAATTTCTTCTTTGATTAAAATTGATAAAATAGAAGTAAAATAAAACCACTTGGGTAAATATTAATTGTCTTACTTTTCATAACATGTTTAATGTCATTTTGCCAATTCTGTACTGGAACATTGTCATATCTTGAATAAGCGTAGGCATATATTGAACCATAAATCTTATATTATTGTTTGAAGCGTTTGAATGCCTTCATGCTATACTTGTAAACGAGAATTCTTTCAAATAGCTTTATCTTTTTTCTGGTTTATAACTTTTGTCTACAAATTCATCATTTTTGTGTTATATGTAATTACAGTATCTGACAAAAATGGAGCAACAAACATGTTTAACAGATAAATCAAAGTAGACGGTGATTGGATTTTCGTATTTAAATGATTCAATGTGTCTCATGTTGATGTACATTTAAAGAAAATAGTGGAAAATTAAAAATAGAAATATTTTTATTCTGCAATGGCTAGTGCGCCAAAAGTAAAGCAACAAAAATAAATTGTCCATAAACCAATGAATGACAACAAAGAAAGTAAGGAATTATTGTACGAACTAATACCTAGTTGCGAAACCTTTTTTGTTTTGTGACTTCAAAACATTTCTCTTGGGCATTGCCGCAATTGATTTTTCAATAACAGCACCATCCATATTTTTCCAATCTCGTTCAACGTTTTCGCTAACTTCGGTCTTATTGGGATGTGTGTGGCTTCGAATACGTCTCTGGACCTCTTCCCATAGATGCTCTATGGGAATTAAGTCGGGAGATTGGGCTGGCCATTTCATGATGCAAATATTATTTTGCGCGACCACTCTTTCACCAACTTTGAAGAGTGTTCTGGATCGTTATCGTGCTGAAATATAAACCTCAGAGGCATCTCCAACTCTGCATAAGACAACATAGCATCCTGTAATTTATCCCGATAATAATAACTATCCGTGATGCCGTCTATGACGTGCAGAGGCCCCATATCGCATGCGGAAACACATCCCCAAAGCATAACACCACCACCACCGTGCTTGACAATAGCTGTTGTGTATTTTTCGGCGTACCTTTCGTTAATTGGTCGCCGTACTCGTCTTATGCCGTCTGATTTAAATAGATTAAGTATGCTGCCTAACAAATTCTAGTCCCGCCTTGCTATTTTTTCTTACTAATTAGCGGTTTCTTTGCCGGTCTTCTTAAAAATAGTCGAGCTCACTAATCTTCTTTGAATGGTTCTGCTGCTAACATTTAAATTATGAACATCAGCCTTTATATGCAGTGCACACTTGGATGGGTCATTTCTGCTAGTACGCACTATTAGTCTATCAGTAATAAAAAACGTTTTGCTATGAAGCCCGGGCTTAGATATAGTTTCCATGTGTTCCCTATCATTGTAGTTTTTTTTATTATTTTTGATAATTTGTAACGTTTTATTTCAAATTGTTATTGGCCTGTTTCTTATAGTTAAAAACATTTATTGATGCTCTTTACAGTACTGTCAGGTTGCAACATTAATAAAATTTGATATAAACTATGAATGTTTCTCTACTTGTGTCGCGCTCAAAATGAACTAATATTGTACAAATTGTTGTAAATAAAACAACGTTCACGTGATAAGGCGGAACAATAACACATGTTGTGTATTTTTACCTGATCTTTCAGCTGAGTAAATATGATGAGTGGTATTTGGGGTTTCTTATAAAAATATTAACAAAGAGGAATTTGTTGCTTCATTTTTGTCTGATACTGTATATGGTTGTTTTCATTATACTTACAATACAAACAAAACTGATTTGTTCGAAGATAAATACGTAATAGAAGACACGAAAAACTGGGAGAATACAAGCGACAGTAGGATGATCCTATATTGACAAATGACAGAAGCAGTGAATAATACTAACAGCCACCAAAAATATATGGCAACAATCCCCGCTATAGAAAAGGATAGCCTTACACAAATGCGTATATAATAAAAAAGGATGCATACGGTCCGTAAGAGCAATACTTCCTGTAAAACGTGAGCGCACTATACCGCGATTGCGGAACAACGGTGCACGTTTAACAACAAAAACATTTTTTGTTCCGCGCACGTGCATAGGTGTGAATTTCGTTTGCTGTGCCTTTATATTGATTTAATAAATAAATCAAATTTAAAGAAAAGACATACAAACTAAATAGCATTCCATTACAATGTATCAATCTTGTGAATGTGTTATTTCTATAATATACATACATATGCACATATAAACTTTATTTACTAAACAACTTATAAGTACCACTTTTTGTTATTACTTCCAAAGCAGTATAGAATAGATAGCTATCAAGTTAAATACGTTAGTAACCTACATGTCGCTGACTGAAAAATGGAACGCAAACTAATTTTGGTTATAACTTTCAATGATAGTTATTACTTCAGTTTATTTGTACATGCAGTAGTAAGCAATGATTTTGTCAAATATACAAAAGCATACGTTCGTACACATGATGGTTTTAAAAATAATAAAATATTTCCTTATTCATTCCTGAAACTGTTTCGGCAAATCTAATGCTGATTTTTACCTGCATGATTTAGTACAGCGGATTAAAACGCTCATAGAATGTTTGAGCATTCAATATAAATAGCACTTGGGGGCATAGCTATATCCTAATTATTTTTGGACATGAGAAATAAAATAAATTTATGGGTGAAGTAAACGTGTGAGTATAAAATAATTTACAGTTATCTATGAGGAAAAAATTTACACATAATACTAATATGCAGTAACTTATATTTTTTTATAGTGTACACATCACTACTTGCCATTTTCTCAAATCACGCATCTGTATGGCGATTTCCAATTCCATCTAACTATTTTAGTAGTCACTTAACGTCATATTGATATTCCTGCATACCTTACATGAATTTTAATGTAATATTTGTGTAAATGATCACATCTTAATACACGTAGGTGTGCAGTAATTGTTAAATGTGTAGACTTATTGTACGTAGCTATGTACATTGGTATCCGCATATTAACTACGACTTTATATCGAAAACGGTGCTTACAAAAATGCGTACGCTGTTTGTGCAAGCGGTTTATATGTTACTAGCACCCCATTACATTAAGAAAGTAAATTATCTCATAAATTATTCATTTAATAATTTGAATCAACTAACCCTAGTGATGTACACTGTTAAACAATGAAAACGTTCTCACAATGTTACAATGTTAAATTAAAAAGGCACAATGTACTTATTTAATTTTAGTTTTGACGAATCCGGTAGCTGTAGAATTTTTCTTCTAAAATATAAAATAGAACTTTAATCAACAAGGACCGGACATGGACAAAATATGCATTAATGTTGGATTCTTAGCGTTCCTGTAGCAACCTGAACGCTACAAACAAAGATGCCGTATATGAGAAATACGATCCGGCAACGTTGGGTCAAACAGTCGGTACGCAAAGATAGTTCCCTGCAGTCAATGTTGCTCTTGTGTACGTATATTTTAAGATAAGGTGCGAAAATATCAAACTCAAATCTCGATTAAGGAAAAATTTTCTATAAGGGAGAATCGCTTGTGTTCAATATACACAAACAAAAGAATATACATGCATTTCATAGCATTTAATAATAAGTAAACAAATAGGTAGAATATTTAGTTATAGATCATAAATAAAATAAACAAGTTAACAAATAATCAATTCAGTATACATGCTTAAGTAATATTTTATATCGTACAATCTGTCTCACTCAAAAGAAAATATAAAAATTAAATAAATAATTGAAAAACTATTATATTCTCATTTTATTGTACCCATTATAAATGTATCCCACAATGAATTTAGATGTACGCACCTGTGTCTCGTGCGTACTTCTCACTACCGCCCTAAATATGAATCTAAAATCCGATGACGGTAATAAGAGCTCCAGTGCTTTTGCGTAAATATTTGCTCTTTGTTATTTTGAGTCACTGTTGGTATTAATAAAATCCATGCTACTAATAGTTAATGACATTGTAATCTTAAATGACTAGTATCTACCTACCCAGATTCTGATTTTATAGTGTTTGTGGCTGTGTGTGCATGAGCAGCCACAATTATGTGACTTTTTATTTCATGTAATTGATATATATCAATTACATCAAATATTTCAAATGAAATGGTCTGGTATAAACAAAAATATAGAGACATTCAAAAAAATGAAGTTACACAAATGTTTATCACTTCAGCGGAGAGCAGGATACTATTAGGTATATCAATTATATAATTAATAACCCTTACCACCCTAATGAGTGGAGTTGTTCAGTCTAGATGATGACTATCAATGACCCTAGATAAGAATTTAGGCAACTAATTTGCAATCGTCAATAGAAACTACAAATGAATAAAGGCTTTAACATCTCGGGTGAAGGTAAAACCTTGGAAGATCTATCTGCTCTTTACTAGATCATCAGATCACTAATGCAATAACACTGGTATATCGATGAAAATTCCATTGTTGCGTGAAGATTATTTTTACAAGAAAGTTGAATAACTACTTTACGATCGAAGACACGTTGTTTCTCAGCGTATAATTATGGAACACAGGTTTACATTTTGCATACGTTCGTGACAACAATATAGTCAAAAATGTTTTTATATTGTGCACCATTCAATTTCATAAAACTTCAGTAGAAAAGATTAGTTCTAAAATTAAAAACAAAGATGCAATCGAAGGTGGGTGGGACACCCTTGAACTTAATTATAACTAAAAACTAAGACTTCTTTGCAAAAAAGTTTTTAATATCGGTTTAGATAAACTGCATTTAAGGAGGCAGTACTACTCTTAACTAATCTAAGGAGATTGATTAGTCTTAACAGAAATCTTTTCTTCGACGTCCAAAGTTGAATTTATTGAGAATTACCTACCTTACTCAGTTTCTGTATTTGTGAAAATGGATTACATTAAATGTCGTAAAAATATACATTTTTGCCATATACCTTCATTACTCAAATTATGTGTAAATATTTGTGTACCAATTTTCTTTGATTTCCCTCGTCCAGAATTCCGTTTTCTTATCGCTGGCACGTCCCGGTAACTTACTTTGATAGTACGATAATATTAATGATCAAAACTTACATGAATGATAAATTTTTGTAATTACTTTCTTCTCTCAAAATATAAAGCGAGACTTCTATGGCAGAATAACAACTCTCACGATTTTTCTCGACGACCTGCTATTATCCCTATTTGCCTGATATTATGGTTGCCGTAGACACGGGCATAATCACAATTTGTCTAGTTTTGATAGATTAATTTTCAATCTTCATGGAAACGTCTTTTTATGGAGTGTATTTGGGTGATTGTGTATTACAATAATAAAGGATATTATGTGTGTTTTACATTATTGAAGCTTATTATATTCCGTAACATATTTTAGTCCCATTAACTGTCTCCGGCTGGACTTGCATTATTATTTTATAAAAAGAACATGCCCTACTGACTGGTTGAGAGAACTAAATAATTTAGTTATTCAATTTTCCTGCGTAAATCAGCCTAAGAAATAAAGGTTATTAAATTTTGAATAACAAACAAACCTGCATTTGAATGGGTGTTAATTTAGATTTAATACCTACAAAATATTTACAAGAAAGCAAGAGAATAAATGGGAAACGTACCAATCGATAAACCAGATCATAGCTGGTATATCACAGAAAATAATATTTGGTTAAATTGTTAATACTGAAAGAAAGGCCGCCCTTAGCAGAAAAAAAAATCTGTTTCGTTGTTCTGCTGAATTTTAGCGTGAGATTCTTACCATACTTTTGTACTTTGACTTATAGAGCGAAAGAATACGAAATTTTAGTTGAATGGGGTTAAAGTTGTTCCGGTTTAGGTGCTGGTATCAAGTATAGGTAAATAATAAAAAATAATTCACTGACGTGGATTTTTTTACGAAAGCCAAGCTGAAGGAATGGGTCAAAATGGTTAAGGTATTGTGAAAATTTATATAATACAAGCACCATAATAGCGTTTTTCCAAAGTTTGGTCATTGTTTGCAAAATACCTGTACATTCATTTTATTAAAACACTAAAACTTCAAAATTTTAGATCCAAATAAGATAAATATTGTAATATTAGGGAATTCGTGATTTCAATTTAAAAAAGCTAAATAATTACATTACTTCCTGCCATAGTTTCTCATATATTATAGAATCGACTAAATTCTATTGTTGTTTAAATTGAATTATGTTCACAGATTTCAGAAGATTTTCCCTTCAAAAGCTTGTACACTATAAAATATTTAATGCCCTTGTTATGATAACAATTAGAAAATGACGATGCAGTCCAATTTGGACAAAGTTTAAATTTCGCGATTTTATCCCACAATAAAATGTGTACATCTGCATACCTAACTTTATAAATTTACATAACAAAATGGATTCTTCAACACTGAATATGCAGATTTCGGTTAAAGTTGCGGATTCCTATTCGCAAAAGTAAGTATAAATAGTATTAATTTTTATATACAATATACATATATGCCGCGCGAAATGCCTGTACATGCACTACGAAGTGTAAAAATTTACACAAAGCTGAAAAAACAAAATGTGTGCTTTTCCAAAATTACATATACAGATTATTCCATCATTGGCAAAGTTTATTTTCCAAAAACATTATTTGCTGTACGAATATTTACCACAGTAATATGTTAATTTCTCGCAGAATTATTTATGCTCAATTTCAGGGGCGAATTATACACAATGCAATACCTGTAACCATTTTCGGAACAATTTTTGTATAACTCATGCACAATTTTCTCTCAATGTAGGATTGACACTACTTTAATCAACAATTTTCAAGGAATATCGTTTTCAGAGAACATTAATAATGCGGTTTTGACTGCCAAACAATATTTAATTGTGGCAACACGAACCCACCATGTATCAATTCAAAATTTGCACTAAAACTATAGGTAAATCATCGAAACGTTTCTGAATACAGATTTATCTTCAAAAAATATAACATTATGGATAAATCGAACTGATAAGAATATGTGTTACTGTAATACTTAAAACTAAAACAAAACACAGCCTTACCATATTAATGAGTGAAGAACCCTAGATACGTATTTCGGCATCTAAGTTGCCACCCTCAGTAAAATCTACTACAAAGGAAAATAGTGTAAGACGTAGTACCCCGGAAGATATGTACTGCATTAGAACACCACTTGAATAACACTCAGTCTTGCAGTACATATCTTCCGGGGTTCCATGTCTAATATTATTTTCCTTCGTAGATTCTACTGAGGATGACAACTTAGTTGCCGAAATACGTATCTAGTGTTCTTCACTTATATTAACTAAATTACGAAATAATTAATTTATTTATGTGATTTATTTACTTGACTTTCTCCAACCATATCTGGGGCTAATAGAATGAACGTAGACCAGTTATCCATTGTAATATTTCTATTAGATCCACGAATAGATTTGTTTTACCAAATACGTTGGGACTGAGTCGTTTGCTGAATTGGTGGTTTTACCAATGTAAGGAATCGCATCTATCATATAGTATGTACGCGAATCACATACATACAATCTTAATTCCGTACTTGTCAAGTTTACATCCTATATACACATACACGAAATGGACACTTGCCCCTAAACCCAAGCAGCTGCTCATCTATAGTTTTGTAGCAGTGGGGGGGAGTAATTCTTTGTACAGCTTTCCACAAATTCTTCCCATATTTTTCTTATATGAGAAAATTTGTCATCGCGATTCCGGTTTTCTTTATCGTCAAATCTTAGACAATTCAGTAGGAATTTGAAACGTACTTCGGACATAATGCATCTATATTTTCGAGGTCCTTCTGGACAAAACATTTGTTGCGGGGATAAATGTGCATCTTTTCGAGCACCAGTTATATACAGAAGGCCTATCAAGGCACTGATTTCTACAGGATCTCTAGGATGTATATATTTGGTATCTGGTTGGTAATGTATTTCTTCATTCGAATGAATCTCAATTTCATTCAAAGTTGTTGCGCTAATTAAAATGTTCCAAGCATCTTTTTCTGTAGTGACGACACCTCTTCTTTTTATTCCAGGTACCTTTACTACGATGATTCTTGAAGGAGTTCTTGTTTTCATAGGTTCTCGTAGACTCCAAGTGAAACCATTTTTGCCCGTCAAAACTTCTCTAGGCTGAAGTGAAGTTTCTTCAAATTCCTCTTCTTCAGAAGAAGTTTCATCGTTGTGTTCCGACAACTCCTCCACAGTGTCTTCATACTGACTCTCTCATCATTGTCATCATCTCCGCTTCGTCATACCATTTTGTGTTTTCAAAGTTCGGATCTAATGTATTAATCGTCCTTTTGAACATGTTTCTTTACCACTTCAAATTACAAACAATAAAATTTCGCAATACGAAAATGTATACTGGGGTCACCCACAAACCCGAACAATTTGTATAGAATAGACGACAACCGGCAACGTAAATCTAATTGCACTAGTTTATTCTAATGACAGTTAACTAACCTCAAAGGAGGGAGGGGAGAGGGATGGGGGTGCACTAGCATCCCTTTGGTGTAAACCAGGTGTTACTCGCCCAACAGAGGGCTTTGAATGTAAAATTGTAGAACCCTACATACAGTATTTTAAATCTATATTACAACTTCTTTTGGTTCTTAGTAGTTCTTTTGGTTTTTGCTTATTGTTGAATCATTATCGTTATTTTTATTGTTATTGTGTATTTCGTCTATAAAGATTGACGTGTCTCGAATTAATTATTACTTTGTTAACGCACGTCGAGCTAAAAACGATTCATCGCCAGGTACCTAGACCCGACTGTAGTTTTTGGTTGGTGCGTTATTGTGTTTGAAAAATAAGTACATTTACAATTTTGTGCGGCAGGAGTAATCCGAACAGTGTGTTTTTTGTATTCCGTCTGGTAAGCAAAAAGGTTAATTCCAATTGTAAATATAACTTTCAGGAATACGTTAATCGAAACCATCAATGCGTGTTTTTGCGCAACTTGTGCACCCATTTTCTTCACAGAATTATAGTTGGAAATAGAACGTGCTACTTAAAAATCTGCACGGCAGAATGCATACACTTTTTGGCATATTTTGTGAATAACATTATGCGAAAAAAAGCTTGTGTAGAAGAATGAATAGAATTTTGAATGGCATTATGCATCCTGTCAAATTTGAAATATATGAGATTTGGCGCGGTACTCTGTTTAGTTGAGTTCGCGGACCACCAGAGGGATAGGTACACAATTTTAACGTTAAGTGCCCCATCTCTCCTCACAATATTATCTCTGACTAACCTTATCTATACTATCACCACCACCTACCGTGAAATGAAAACATAGGCGGTAAAATTTGAAAGTGTTGGGGTCACCCGTAACTCCGGTATACCTTCTAGGGTTAAGGTAGGCACGGGAGTTAAACTCTGGTACGTCAAAATCGACATTAAATTATAGTAGGCATTGCATTCAATACTTATAAAACAAACGATGTTCCAATTTTAAAGGAATTAAGTATCGAATGTGTTCAAGCGATTCCATCTCAAAAATGAAACACTGTAATCCCAGAACTTATTACATGCTATACTTAGCTAAGAAATATCTCTCACTCAGCAAATTTTGTAAAGAGAAAACCTATTTGTGTACATTGGGAACAAGTTCATGATCACACACAAATAGATTATATTGGGAAATGTATGTGTATACTTACTTCAATGCATGCTGATAACATTTGGTTACCGCGTATTATTCACCATTAACGGAAGTAGTACACTGATATATGTGCAAGCAATTATTTGGCACATATATTTTGTGCGATAAATCGTTAACTGCTTATCAAATTCAAATTAGCGCTAAATGTGCCCATGGCAAATCATATCTGTTGTGGTTTGTTCTATTTAAATTTTACTCTAACTCTTAAGTCTTGTTAATGAAAAGGTTGCAAAGATTGCAACGTATTACATCCCTAATGCATTTTAATTTTCTTCATGATATTAGTACAACTATCTAAATAGAATACAATTTTAACATTAAAATAATGAGGAATATTACAAATATTTTAAAATAACCTTGTGAATATGCTAACAATTGTTTCTTCCGAACATGAAGACGAATTCTTCTAGTTGTAAGTCAAAAGTGGAAGCAGCAATTTGCCTCTTATATTCGCTCGGGCGTAAATCCCTCTACAGAGTGATTTATGTATAATTAAACTATAAGAATAAGTAGAGAAATATATAACTGAAAAAGAAAAATATAAATGTTTTAGGACGATTTTCATGTTTAATATATTTTTTTCGGCCAATGTATCTACGAAATTTTTACGTTAATATGATATTAACCCTCATTTGTGGCATCTGATATCAGTGAGGTCAATAGTGATCCCAAACTCTTCTACTATACAGGACAATAATATTTGTAAAAGATAATTTTATTTGATATACATACGAAAATTATGAAACAAATTCAAAAGTTTTATAAGCGAAAAGCATAACTGCGCCAATGACTGGAAGGATGAAAAGATTGCACCAGCTTGCCTAAAATTATGCTGGGTCCTATAAATTTAAGATTAAATTATTAAATATTAAAATATTAACATTAGGAGGAGGCAAGAATGTTCTGGATTAATATGCATGTAATGTAATATGTACGTATTAATAAATCTCCATGCATCAAAAAGTGTTTTTTTTATTGTTTCTTAAAATTTTCATCATTTATGTCTGCGATCATATCAACATCATGTAGGCCATGGGTGCAGCTATGCCACGTGCCTTCAGGAGCTGTAGGGACAAGCGGCGTAGTTGTGCCCTCACTTTTTCCTACCTGCTCGAAGTCGGCGCAGCTATGTCACACCGTTTTATAATACTATAAATTTTTAATAAATTAAAGAATAATCGCTGGATTAATAAATACAGTTTTATGAATCGTTTGTCTTACATTCAAACCAAGCTGTGATCGGATGATCATTGCAAGCAAATTGATTGCAATTCTAACATCTCTTGGAATACTGTCTGTCCAAATATCTCAGACTTCTTCAGCATCTACCATGTTTTAATTTCCGGTTTTTTTTTGGCATGGCCTTGTGATGTCAAAGCTTCTTCTGTGATTGTTCCAGTAGCAACTATTTCTTCTCCTAGCTGCTTGAGAATTTCCCGTCATTTGTAACCTTCTTTTTTGTTCTGCACTCTTCGTTTGGATGCACCCATATAATAAAAGAGTTCAATGCATTAATTGGCGCTAATTTATCTACATCCCAATATTTTCTTCTAGCTCAGCATTATCAAAGGGCAAACATTATGGTAAACACGTTTTCGCTCATAGTTTTGTTGAGCTTTGATTAACACTTAGATATAATTAGGAGAAACGCCGAGCAGACAGAAAAGTTGGAAAATGAGTGATTCCAAGTCAAAAGCAATCAAATCCTGTTACCACCACAAAAACCGTGAAAGCACGGTATCAAAGCAATCAAGAAACGTTTAGACATAGATAAAATATCAATATTAGCTGAAGAAATAGAAAAGAGATGACAAAATAGTCTATTTAATAAGTGGGGTCAGTGGTAACCTCAATGATATTCCGTGTGAGTTTTACATTTTTTCGCAAAATTATGCTAGTTACAAAAATCCTAAACTTATAAAACAATATATTAGAAATAGCAATTTTTTTTTTTCAAAATTTTAACTAACAATAACAAATTTTCAATAGTAATATATGAAAAATGGGGGTGCAGTGTAACCATGGTATTATGAGGGTTAAAGCGAAAGGTTTAATAACAGTTGTTTAATTTAACTATAGCCTTTATCTGATAAGAATTTGTATTTCTTCCATTGAAAAACCCATTTTGTTGACACAACCAAATTTTGGACTAACGAAACTAAAATTTAGGTTTAAACAGAGGCAAACAAATATCATGTTTAAAATAAATAACTCGGTTGATTCAGTTTGGTTGCTCTAAATATATGTTTTGTTAATTTGAACAAATGTAGTGTTTTATTAAGGTGTACAGTTTTAGTGATGGCAATTTTATGAAATAATCAAAACAATTAAATATCTTGTTCATATGAGCAAGGTATTTAATTTTTTTATGTTAGATAACCAAGTATATTTATTTGTCCTAATTACTTACCTTGTTCTAGAATGCCGTTTAATTCAGTTTAGCCAAGCAGCTATTTTGTCACTTCAATTATATATTACATTTGCATTAAATAAAATGGTTACCTAAAATTCTCTGGGTGGATTTCTTTCTTTGGTGAAACGTTGAACGTCCGATAACGTCAGTTCTTTATTTCTATTTCTGTATTTGTCGTCCAGCTTTCTTATTGCAACACTCAAATAATACCTAATTGAATTATATTGGTATCAAAAATAGATCATAACGCAGGTTTATGTATAGATGCAAGAATATACCAGTGCAAGTGTAATTATATTTGGTTTGTTTCATGGATGTGACTAACATTTATTTCTTATCGACAGTCGAAGTCAATCTCGTTCTCGTAATACAAAAATAGATTATTGTATAAAAGAAATAAGGTAGTATATGCTAACTCAGCATTCAAACCCTATCTTTTCAACTATTGATAAGCAGAGATGGAGGACGTCTCCATCTCCACTTATCAATAATCATATTTTTTTCAGAGACAATTTAGGAAATCTATGTAATTACCCGGTCTACCCTGAAAGTTTGTCACATAAACAGGATTTCCATCCATTCATTAGCGCTTGCGTGTTTATTTGGGATGTCATCAATATTTCTGTTGCATTAGAAAGTTTCCTTTTGATCCAACCAAGTAAATTGTCTATACAAACATTAGATTTATTTAATTCAAATAAATGTGTGTTTGCAGCTACCGTAAGACAATATTTTGCGCTCAGGAGCAAAATATTTAATGCCAGCTTTTACTGGAAGTTATTTTAAAACCATTCGTTTTCTTTGAAATTGGTTGTTTCATTATTAAAACATTCATCAAAATCATACACTTTTAACAAAGCATTTTAAAGCAGTATAACCTATAATTACTATTTGTTTGTCAATTAGTGATAAACATTACTAACAGGGACATTACTAGTTAAGCTGTGGTATAAAGTTTACGACAAAACACAAAGCCAACTTCAATTATAAATTTAATTGATCTCACGGTATAATTCTTGATTCTAATAAATGTTTTAACAATTTGTATTTTGTTTCATTGATTTTCTTGATGTAATTGGAATGACCAATCAAATAGTTACTCCAAACAAATTTCCTTTAACAAAATAAATTTTCTTGGCTTGCTTGACTTGAACACACCGGGTCTTTCAATGTAGTTGCGAAATTCTGGTAAAAGAATTGATTATTTAGAAATGTTTTAATGAATAACTTATACACACACACACACACATTACTAAGGTAAAATTTTATATAAACAACCTGGCAATTCACCTGGTTATTTGTGATATTTGTCAATAAATTTAAACATTTAAAAGTATATATAACGAGAAGATTGCATGACAGTTGGTTGATTGATTGAATTAGTCTTCTTCTGACAAGAACAGTTATTTGGAATGGATAGTTAAAGTATGGGTTACTTTAGGCGTTTCAATAAATCAATGAATCACACGTACACATTATTTCATGTATCCACTTAGATATTTTTTTAGATTTTCTTTAATTATGAATAAATAACCAAAATCCCGTCAGTATTACAAAATATTAAATCTGTTTCATTATCACTACTAGCTGTCATTATGTCTGACGTTGACGTGTATTTATTCTTTTTTGCTCGGATTTTTTCAGATTTAAATAAAACTTTGCCAACTCCAAGAGTACCTTGATGTAATCGCAACATATTTTTTTAGCTGTGGAAGCCCCAGATTTGGCGGTCCAGCACTCTCCAAAGTTTGGACAACTTTTTAATTTTTGTGAATATCTCGAGAACTATAACAGAAATCATTTTTTTTCTAGCATAATTTGAAGGATATTAAGTAATCTCAAAAGTGACGAAAATTAATGTGGAAAAATAAATAGAGGGGAGAGAGCGGGCTCTCAATATCCTCTAATTTTTATATTAATTAAAAATAAAACTGCTTTTGCGTTGAAAGCGATGCTGCATGACAAATTTTGATAGTGAAACACTAAAAACAAATAAACGTACTCTAACGGATGGGCGTAAGTAGGAACGAAATAGTAAGAAGAAAAATTTTAAATTTGTATTCACTTACATTAAATTATTATTAATTACATTTAATAAGTCGGGTTGATTTATGGTTTGCCAGAATGGCTCGGGCGATTCCGCAGCTTAAAAACAATTGTTTTGTGCTGACACCAAGGTGCTCTCAGATTCGGCAACGTTTCATTAAAATCTGAATTTGACAGCTGCTTTGTCTCAATAAATATTGTGCCTCAATAAATATTGATATACTGCATTAACTTTAAGAACATAGTAGATAGCGCTGCAATCGGCGTCCGTATAACACTGCCAAAATTTAACTCCATTAAATAATGGCGGGAAATTTGAAAGTAAAATGTCAGTTTTTTATTACTTTTGTAAATTTCTTTGAAAGTAACACTATTTTCTAATGACAAATATTTTAGTAAAATGTTTAAGAAAAATATACGTTTACGTTTATTTCAGTTTATTTAATCTAACCAAGAAAAATAGAAACAATTTTATTTCAGATAAATTCTATATTTCAGGTATTTAAACACACTTCGGAATAAAATAGACTTCTATGAGACACTTGAATAGTTCTTTTTTAAAGTAGCTACAAGTGTACCTACTTACAATTTTAGAACGATGTATAAATTACTTAAAATATCGTTTTTTGTGTTAATAATGCAGAAGCATCAGTTAGAGAGGACATTTCCGATGATGATCCAGTATTAGCGGTAATAATAAATTCTACCATCATATCTTCTACAATGTTATCCAGCTCATACATCTAACTTTCTTCGGCAATGGTGTGTTTGATGCAATTTGTCCATGCTTCAGTAGTTAGGAGTAGGAGTCCTTCAATTAATAATGCTTTTACCTCTGGTAATATAAAAGTTTTGTTATCTGCAGCTACATATTCCTTCACTCGAGCCCATACCAGTTCTATGGGATTTAAATTGCAATGATATGGTTTCAACCTTAAAATTTTACGATCAGTTTCCGCTACCATCTCATTGATTACGTAGGGTATCAGATTGTTTTTTAGATAACTTTTAGCGTGTTCCAGAAGTTCAACCTTTAAGTATGAAATATCTATCACAGGCAATTATTTTTGAAACAAGCCAATTAATTAAAATATCGTTTTTCCATGCAGTCGTTGGCATTTTTTCTGTCTTGGCGGAATGGTATGGTGCATCATCCATTACAATAACACAGTTTGGATCTAAAAAGGGTAGAACATTTCTCATCTACTCTGCAAATACTTCACCATTCATTTGCTCGTGGTAATCGGAAGTTTTTTTCGATTGAATATATAGCAACCCATTTTCAACAAAGCCATTATCATTCCCAATATGTGGTATTATAATTATACATCCTTTTCTGCAATATGCTAAACAAATAATATAACGAGAAACACAAGAAACAATCAAATACACAACCAAGAGCAACCAAAGAAATTTGGCAACTGACGTTAGAGAAACGTAGCGATCAGTAATATTTCATTTTATCCAACATAAATTTCGTATGCACAGACAGTTTTTTTCGTCGTGTGTAATTTTGTCTTACATATTAGCCAATAGCAAACGTCCAAAATATAACAAAACTATAAAAATATTAAGATATTGTTAAACCCATTTAGTTTAAGCGAATTTTCACTCCGTAGTGGCACCAACCTGATTAATCGAACAATATTTTGCAACAAAATTAGACATAGCTCTACTAATATTAATACTAACTACTATTACAACTACTCTACAACTTTGAGATAGGTTTGTCAAATAAGTTCGTAGTATACAAGTAGACATATATAAATAAAATAAAATACACATTGCCGAAATTCATAAAAGTATACTGAAGGTGTTATGAGTCGAAAACAAATTAGTGTTTGATGTAAACAGTTTAAAAGTGGACGCATAGCTCTGAACGATGATCCCGAAGGTGTGCGAAAAAAAACCATCACCAACGAAAAAGGATGAGAATCTACGCCTGGTTCCTTCTGATTTTCATTTGTTTGAACCCCGTTGAAAGCTGATTGTCGGGTAAAAGCTTTGAAGACGACGACGAAGTTCAAGGGGAAGTACGGCAGTAGTTTACAAATGTGAATCGCACCTTTTACGAAGTGGGTTTACAGAAGCTTGTGCCTCGCTGGGATACATGTATCCCACACTTGACATTGGCGGTGATTATGTTGAAAAGTAGCGAACAGTTCACGCTTGTACTTAGTGTATGTTTGATTTGTATAAATAAAGTAGTCAGTGTGTAATTCACAAATGTACCTTAGTAACCGGATATCCCTCGTATCAGCAAATTATATAAATACCATTGACCATATATCAATGACACATAGTTTCATGGGGGTATAATAGTGGGCGCTAGTTTTCATAGTACCAACGGAACGGACGAATAGTTAACACTACCTGATACGTTAGTTGTATATATGGATTTGTTTGGGCTTATTTATTTCTAATACACGACATCTGTGTTTCTGCAATGGAAATAACTATTGACCATATGTATATATATTTACATATATAATATTTGGTGTGAGATATTTCGCAAGTATCAGATTGTTTTTGGCCCAAGATCATTACTTTTAGCTATATCTTCACTCTTTAAGTAACATCGTTTTCCTCATAGGCTAGGTAAATAATTTGCACAATGACGTTACGTTTGTTACTGCTTCGGTTTTGGTGCTTATTTAATTTTTAAAATAATGATATTCAGATTTTGAATAAACTCTTGTAGATAATGATTTTTAAAAGAAAATGTTGCACCAAGTACGAAAGCAGAAATAGATACATAAACAGTGTTTATGTATCTATGACAGTGAGTCATATACAATAGAATTATGAAAATTTTATTGATTTAATTCTGTATGAGTCTTGATTTTCGAATACAACAAATTGCGCTTAACACTGTATCGGTTACCTCGCTGTAGTTGATGAGTATCGAATATCCGAAGTATTTGATGCTGTTGTGGGTATCACACGACTAGTAGGATTATGGAAAGAGGAGATAGAAAATATGGGAATGATGATAAACTCGAAGAAAACAAAAATGATGATAATAAACAACAAACACAACGAAGAGATGAGAAAGTTAGAAATAGACGGAGACACTATAGAATTAGTAACTGCATTTGAATACTTGGGTTCAGTAATAACAGAGGATGGAAGAATAGAAACGGATATAGCACATAGAATACAGAATACAAAAAATATCTATTATGCAATTAACAAAACATATTGGGCAAAACAGAAATTGATAAACAAATAAAATTAAAGGTATACAACACAATAGCGAGACCCACGTTAACGTATGCAAGTGAAACTTGGACGACAAATGAAAAATATGAAGGTAAATTGAATGCGACGGAAATGATGTTCTTAAGAAAAATCGAGGGAAAGACAAGATATGATGGAATATCAAATGAAAGAATAAGGGACTCTCTGAAGCTAGAGGGAAAGTGGAATTTATAGAGAGGAAACAACTGCGATGGTTCGGCCACCTAATAAGAAAGGAAAGAGATACTGTATTAAGAAAGTTAACGGAATCAGGAGGGGAGAAGGGACGAAAAAGAGGACGACCGAGGAAAAAGTGGATCCAGAAGATTGAAGAAATGGGAATGAGGAGAGGCAAAACGTTGGTAAAGATGAAAAGTCTCGCGCAGAATCGCGCATGGTAGAACTGGACCTCCAATCCGACATCCTAAGGGTGTAAGAGGGTAAGGAAAGAAGAAGAAGAAGTGGGTATCATACTCTTCACATATGCGTCAAATAGCAGATACAAAAGCATCAGATAGATACTTCCTGCACATCACTAATTTACATAAAATTAATTGTTATCCTAAAGATAACAAACTCATAATAATTAGAAAAGTAACAAATTAATAATTATAAAACATTACATGCAATATTTGGATACACGACAAAACCCAAATGGATACTATAAAGGTCGGGCCACACAGTGACAAGACGTATGCGACAAGAATGCTTACGGGTATCCTTCTTGTTTCGTCGGCATCAAAGAGGACGAGACATATGTTTACACCAAATTACTTAGTTTGCTTATCTATTGACCTGTCTACATAAAAATGTAATGTGATGGATGAAAGATTAATGCCGACTACAGAATCAATGCAGAAAAATTGCATATGGAAAAATTATGTAGGAAATACTAGTTACATGCTTCCTAATCCGTATTACTTTACGTGTTGCTCTAATAATAAGTAAACTCATAGACGTAAGTTTATTTAAATGTACACTTGCTCTTTCAGGAAGGAACGGCGAAATCTTGTAGAGCAGAGACAATGAGATATATTTAGATATAAATATAGGATGTATAAGATATACATATATAGCAATAAAGAAAAGAAAAACCTCGACACCTACGGGTAAACGAGTTTTGGTTATGTATGTATGTTCTCTCAAAAGTTAACAGTACGTAACATTACATGGACTAGACTAGCTGAACGGAAAAGGGATTGAAGGGATCGACAATAAAGAATTTATGGGCACCAACCCGCCTAGGAATATTTAGGTAAAAGACACGAATGTAAATAGTAAACGGAAAAGAATATGATTCGGTAAAATATAACGGATACATACGCTAGAAAATATGTAATGTGACATCATAAAGTAATAGAGTATTTAACAAAGACGAACATAAATCTATGACATACACGTAAACTATAAATCAGTAATGGGATACTAATTAATTTATTTCTAATAATAACTTCAATTTATATTGATCATTGCGTATAGCTAAATACACCATTTTACCGGACAAATTGAATTTTACGACTCTTTATGTACAACAGGTACATATTCAATATTATGCAAGTACATCTTATGAAACTCGTTGAATATTTAGTGAAACAGACAGTAATAATATAATAAAATAAGCGGTCGGTAGCTATGTTACACTACTTCAAAACTCTTACGAGAAAAAGTAAGTGAAGTTCATCCATCCGATCCGTTATCGCATCTAAATGCATATATGCTACGTCGGTTTTTAAACTAGGAGGAGCGTTTTAAGTTCTCCCCGCCAAAACCTGCATTTTGGATTGGTTGTTTCGCAGATCGGTTAACACAGACGAAATGCGATGTCAAACGGTTGACAATTTTCGTCTTAGGTCTTGTGTTTTCCTTGTTCTATTGCTTTGTCAAACGTAAACAGACCTGCTCGCTGAAGAATAAAATAGTCACTAGTGTGTGCATGCTGATACATATACGTTCCGGTTCTTAATATGAGTACTGAACCGACAACGCAAACGTTTAGATTTGGGACATTCATCGGTAGCTGAAAAGTAGAGTGTGTTCTAAATAGTACAAGTAGCTGCGAACTGATGAAGTAAATCTTAGAAAAACTGCTATCATTTCTAAAATTAACAACACCATGGGTAAATTTTGACAATTTGCATATTGCAACAAATTTTATGATTTTCTGCCATTAGGGGTTGCAAAATCAACAGTGTGCGGGACCGTAAAGGAGTATGATGAAATTGGTACAGTTACACCATCAAAACACCTGGTTGGTATTGTTGCCAGATGTAATGAAGCAGTCTGTGCGGCAAATTGTACATGCTTTCCTCTGCAAGAACGAATTACTTTGAACAAAATTTTCATTGAAATCAAGAAACGTCCTGATTAACCACAAATGTGCCGTTCTTCACTCCACAAATTCATGAAACAAATTAATTTCAAGTACATGAAAAGGAACCGTAAAGGTATTTTTATAGAACGAGACGACATCATTAGATGGAGACGAAAATATTTAACCTCAATTAAGAAGTTTAGGGGGGGAAGGTAGACCAATTTATTATGTGGATGAAACATGGTTGAATGAAGGTCATACAAAAGCAAAAATCTGGATAGGCGATAGTGTAGAAAACCGATGTCGGGCATTCATTGAAGGGGTGTCTACAGGATTAAGAAACCCGTTTCGAAAGGGGAAGAGGCTTATTGTTTTACATGTTGGATCTGAACATGGCTTTGTTGACAATAGTCATGGACAATGCATCGTATCATAGTCGTAAACTGGAGAAAATTCCAACAACATCATGTAACAAGGAAGATATGCAGGAATGGCTGCATTGAATTCAAAGACGATATGGTTCGATCTGTATTTCTGAATTTAATCAAAATTAATAAAGAACAGTACAATATGTATGTGATTGATGACCTGCCACCTTATCATTGTGATATGTGCAAAAATAAAAAAATTAAGTGGCAATACATGTAAATTGAGAGAAGTAAAATAACTTTTATTACAAGCTAGACAAAATATTGAAAATGTTCATTGGAAGATTTGCGTTGAGCATGTGATTCGAGAAGAAACAAGGATGTGTACATTAGATGGAATTGTAGATGATCAGATTGAACCATTTATTTATTTCTGTTGGTGCTGATAGTGACAGTGATAGTTTATCAGACATTTCAGGCTTAGAGTAAAGAATAAGGAGTCCGTGAGTTGGTCATTATTATGTGTTATGTAGCTATGTGAAGATTATGTTATGCTACTGTGAAATACAGTGCTAATAAAATAAAACTCTTAGTCCTATTTACAGCTATCCTGCAGTTTAGTACTTGCTATTACATTTCTGGATCATGTAGAACTGTCCAAAAAAATTATTAATTGGAACTTGTACGACTGAGTCATGCTTGTATATTTATCAAATTAAATCAAAATTTTTAACTAACAACTTGGTTCATGAACATAAAACTAGAATTAATGATCATTTTCAGCCAATGTTTTGGCGAAACAATTGTTACTTTTATTTTTAATATAGTCAAGATTTATACAGTTTCAAGTGTTTTATTTACATTTTCATTTGCCTTTGCCTCTAACAGATATCAAAGCGTTCTGTGACGTTCACAGGCTTTACAAATATTCAAATTTACCGCCAGAATGATCTAGTGATTAATCGTAATATTTCCAGTGTAAACTATAGTTACTTGGGAGCGGACGTCGTGCAACTCTACTCCGACAATCGCGTCACTGTGTGGCCCGACCATAATATTAATATTTCTTTCATTCTGATTTTACTAGATACACTAGAACCGTATGACAACTTACATGCATTATATGTAAGTTGTCATAATAATCTTATACTTCGCAATCTACACATATAAAAATTAAGTAGCATTATACACCTAATAGGTTTTCCTATTACGAATCAATATGCTTTAACTACATATATTACTTTTCTGACCTGTTAATAATCATATATCTGTATATAAAATTCATTAAGAATATGAAACAATAAATTTCATACAACACTATATTAATAAGAGCTATGCCACCACCATAGATATTACACCACAGAAACGACTCAAGTAATAGCTTTGCTGGCCGAGAAAGTTTCGAAAGTGTTCTGGATATATTCCGGTTAGGTTCAGAATTTGTCTAGTGCGCATACGCGTCTTTGAATGTATTCAGAATTAGTTTCGGATGTAGATCTCCGCGAACGCTTCTAGGGGGCCGATTCTCGAATCTTTTGACATTCGCGTATACAACCGTGGACATTTCATTCGACATTTGGCTAGATTCGAGAATCAGGCTCCAAAATCTACAATCAACGGAGTTGTGTGGGTATAGTACATAACAACATAACCCCTCGAGATTATAGATCCAGATATTTTCATATATATATTTAAGTAATAAGTAGTTAGTAAATGAATTATTAATAATTTATAAATTGTGATTATTAGGTCATAAGAAACATCAAAAATGCCAAAAATAATTACCCGTAAAAATGCCATTATCGGCGCATGGTTTATTGCTGGAATCACCATACTAGCAAAAGCAATGAGAGGGG
>JARFOC010000662.1:436827-447760 GCA_031763485.1 Osmoderma eremita
CCTTTCATTGCTTTTGCTAGTATGGTGATTCCAGCAATAAACCATGCGCCGATAATGGCATTTTTACGGTTAATATTAGGTCAAGTCGGAAAATAAATAGCGAACTGGTAGGCACCTGCTGAATAAATAAACGATTAAGAAATGAACAGTTGAACTTGTGATTCGCTCTTGATCAGCCAGTTGTTCTCTAATGGTTCTGTGTCAGCAGCTCTACTTTTACCTACAAGCCAATGGGCATGCTTAGAATTCCCATCCTTGCTTATGTCCGGCTATCTATCGAACGTGTTACAAACTGATCCGGGATTGGAACGCGAAATTACCAATTCTGAACAGATTCCGAACGTTTAGTTTTTCACCGCGAACGATACATTCTTTATTGACCATGTGCCGAATCTCCAAACATGTTGGGAATTGGATCCGCGAACAAAGCTGATAACAGTGCCTACAGCACACGCGCTTGTAAATGGGTTATGGGAGATGTATAAATCCAAACGGAAAAAATAAATATAGGTTGAGGTAAATTTGGATATTCCACGTCTTATTTGGCGCAAAACATTATGCTAAACACGATACATATGGTCACTTATATATTGCACAGAACAGAATCGTTTATCCTGATATAAACACATGTTCGCCTAATATTTAAAATCAAGATGCAGACACATTTAGACATTACCTTTACGCTAAGAAACGGTATTTTTCTCCGGGGTGATCCATTCTTTTACTCATGTGTAACTATTAAACCGTAGCTCCTGCATAACTTATATAGTGTTTGGTGTCATGAAATTAATGGTTAATCAGTAAGAAATGGTAAAACCGGTTTTATGGCTGCACTACACATACATTAATACTTACATACATACTACCTATATATATCTGTATTTTGTATACCACAATTTATTTATACTGTAACAAATCTACACGATTAATATAAATTAAGTTCGTGATTCCGGCAAATACAGTTTGTGGGCGGTGTACGTTGCCGTTACTAATAATAAATGATTTGCAGCTGATGGTAAAATAATTTAATTTGTGAATCCTATTACGCGCACCTTGCTGGAGATTAATATCTGAAAATGTTTGAGGCGCGTACATTAAGTGGCTACTTTTATATTAGTGTGGAAATAAAATTATGTTGATTTCGTTACACTAGCAGGAAATCTTTGCCATCTATCCATATTTCTTTCCTGGTTTTGTTTTTCTATAAGTGGAATGACAGTCCGCGACAAAGTTATAGTTGCATGCTCTTAAAAAACGAAAAGTTAAATTTTTATAAAGAACTAGTAAAAATATTGTAGGTTTGCTTAAAACAATGCTTTAGAAATTAAAATATTAAGTATAAATATTGTTCGAGCCAAACATAGTATTTTTAGTGTAACGATAAAGTCAAAATGTTTGAAAAACCATCATTTTTAACCGCCATAGTAGCTAATATGGATTTCTCTATTTATTTCTAACATTGGAAATCTAGGAGTGTGACTTTTCTAGGCGTGTCAGTTAGAAACGAACTTTCGAAGCGTGCAGTTATGTTAGTTTCGTTTCAAATTCGAAAATGCCAAGTGGTAAAATTCTGAGCGCATATGAAGAAGGTCAAATTAATGCCTTTACAGATGCAGGTTTCAGTAACCGTGCAATAGTTCGTAAAATAAGCAGAAGCGAACATGTTGTTCACAATTTTCGAAGCAATAAAGAAAATTGCAGCCAAATTGAAGAGATATCTGGTCGTCCCCAAGCGTTATCAGCAAGAGGTAAAAGCGAGTTTTACAAGTAACGTCGAATTCTTCTCTTACTGCTCGTGAAATCGCACATGCAGCAGGTGTAAAAAGAAATGTTAGAAATGTGCAAAATTACTTAAAAAGTCACCGGTAATTAAACGAAAACGATGTTGAGAAAACGATTTGAGAAAAGATTATGTCCTCGTAGACAAATGGGCGGAGGGTCAGTAATGATGGCTGCAATCGGTTATCATGACAAGAATAACATTCACTTTCTCATAACTAGAGTATATTCTTGAATTTATAAAAATGTTTTGGAAAGAGAACTGCTGGTACACGCTGAGTTTTTATCAAGTGCCGATTACATCTTCCAGCAGGATAATGCACCTATTCACACTTCCCGAGCAATGAAGCAATGGTTTGGGGGCCATCGCGTTCCACCTATGGATTAGCCAGTAAAGTCTCCGGACTTAAACATCATTGAAAATGTATGGGGATATTTGGT
The DNA here is from genome assembly GCA_031763485.1 of Osmoderma eremita. Classification (NCBI taxonomy): domain Eukaryota; kingdom Metazoa; phylum Arthropoda; class Insecta; order Coleoptera; family Scarabaeidae; genus Osmoderma; species Osmoderma eremita. The sequence continues at coordinate 439,048 of JARFOC010000662.1, forward strand.
ACAGAAAGGGGGCTACACAAATAGATAGAAGCTGTTGGCCATTTCATACTTGATCCGGAAATGTTAGTAAACGTTTGATACATTTTTTTTCTAATTATCTCCGCTATTCTCATTTGTGACTTATAGACAATTCATTGTTTGCGTTACAATAACATACATACATATATTGCGATTACATTCTAAAATCAATTCAGTCGTTTACCTTTCTGTAACATATATTAATTTCATTTTCTTCTTTTTTTCTTCCCATGTTCAGACTACGCCTGAGGAAAAGAAATTTGTTAAGTCAACAACAATGAAAGTGTTGATCATTGTTAGATAAATTCAAACAATTTTTGAAATAAACCCTAAAGTGCTTACTTAAATTACGTTGGTTGTTACAGCAACATTCTCCTTTTTGTTGAATTTCTCTTTGTTCATTCGTGACGCTTAAAACGCTTAAAATGTGTATATTTTATCTAATTCACATAACTATACGAACAAACATATTGTCAATAATGATAGATATATTGGAACTTTTAAAGGAATCTTTAAAAGTTTTTCTAGTACAATACCAATTGGCGACACAGTCCTAGACTTCCACTTACAGTATTTTTTGCTAATGTAATACCTAGATAAATCTTTTAGTTATAGATGGTGCCAAAACGAAGTAGTTGAACCGGAATATTAAAATGAATGCAAAGGATGCAGCCTTGCATTTCACTTCACTTCCACTTGTAGTAAAATGTTTCCATATTTGACTTTGCGAGCTCATTATTCTATTTGCTTGTAGATCAGTTTTTCAATTATTATTCCTTACTTCTGCAAACGCTCGATCACCTATACAATATAAATATTTTTTGCTTGCCACCGCCCAAATGTTCAAAATAAATCTTCTATACAGTTAGAAGCAAAAAGATACTGATTCGTTTTGCATTATCCTAATATGCGTTTTATTCAGTGGGGTTTCTATAATATATAATTTCCTTCCTTTATTTTATAAAAAAATCCATTTTACTCTTTCAAATACTCCAATACTAAATGAATATAATGTTTGTTTGCTGTAAATAAACGAACAAACTTAAAAACGGGGAAATCTCCTTTGCCTTACTTTAATATTCGGTTTCTACAACATGTACATACATGTTTTGTTTTATCACTTGTTCTAAACGGTATGGCATATTAGGTATAATTTTTTAGTATAATCTGGACTAATTTCGTTCCAGTTTTCCTATAATCTCTCTCTGAGTTCTTTAATTGAACTAATACTTGCACAAGGTATTTCGCGATCCAATTGTTCCCATTAATTTTCTATTGGGTTTAAATCCGGCGACTGGGTGGAGGTTCTATAACCCGTGGACAATTATGCAGTAACCATTCACGAACAGCGTATGCTTTATTTTTCGGATCATTATCTTCATATAATTTAAAGGTGGGTAACACTCCTAATTTCTCTGCGCTTTGTCTTAAGATATGTAAATACTTTTCTTTATTGAGATTACCTCCTATAGAGACTAGATATCCAACCCCAGCAGCCGATGTGCACCCCCAAACCATTACATGGCCGTCGCGGTGTTTGGCTGTAGGTTTTAAATTCTTGTAATTCAGCTCCTATTTTTTTTCCTCCATACCATTCGTCGTCCATCGGATACAGAAATATTAAACTTGCTTCCATCTCCAAATATAACATCATTCCGCCAACGTGGGTCCTTCTTTGAATACTCTGTTAGGCTCATTAAGAAAAGGCTTTTTCCTTGATACACGTCCATTTTAGCCTTGCCTTTTAAGGGTTCGACGAATTGTTTGTGCGTGTACTTTCTTTCCACATTCTTCTAAAACCTCAGTTGCAATTTCAGGAGCACTTTTATAGGGATCTTTTTTGATTTTTCTAACCATGAAACGCACTTCTGCTTCTGTTAACTTTTGGAATTAATTCTTCCCTTATTTTTATAACGTCGTATATCTCTTATTGCACTTATTATATTTAATATTTCAGAGATTTCTTTACAATGATGCATTACTAATTTTCTCAATTCTACTCTTGTTTTCCCTTTGCCTGACATTATTCTTTAAAATTCAATAAACTGTATAACTTAACTCTCAATAGCTTAATATAAGTAATGTACTGCAAGTACTGACTGAAATTGTATACTAAAAGACAATATAAAACTGCCTAAAATAGTGTTCTTTATCAGAAATTGAATATTAAAGTACATAACGGCTTTATCGGGGATTTAGGCGTTTTTTTAGTTCCTTTTTTTATTTTGAGCAAAACAAGGTTAGATTTATTTATTATGTAGTATTGTGGTTATCCTTTCAAAGGAGGTCTTTTTTAATAAACATAGGAATTGCATGATACATTACAGAAACCGAATATTAAAGTTACTCACTGTATGTATTTCCCAGTAGACAATGAGACTACTATAGCAGACATTACCCGTATTCTTTCTTAAAATTTATTTTATTTCCACTATAGGCTTTCTTGATGTTTATATTGACTTGCATTATCATTGCGTAGTTTTCGTCCTCCACCGTAGTTTTGCCAATGGTTAGAAATAGTAGCTTTGTTTTTAGTAAATAAAAGTAATTCATTGTATATTTACAATTGGTTACATTCATTTAAAAAGGAAAAAAAAACATAGGAAGTTCAATGGAGATGTTTTTAGCAGGTATTTTGTTTAGAATACATACACCTGCTCTTATTTATACACATATTTTTATTTTTTTGCACTTATTTTATATATATGTAGGTACATTACATTTTATTTGTGTATATCAATTGTATGGCAACCTCTGTAATGCCCTAATTGCAAATATAGTATATTAATTATTAACATTGTGACTACAAATTACAGAAAAACAAAATCCACATTGTAATTAACGTATTTGGTTTATTTACAAACTACTTAAAATAATTTATTCTCCTGAAGATTACAATAAATATGTTATCGAAATGCCGCAGCACCCATAAATAAATACTAGGTACTACAACATTTCATAGATATATAAATTATGTAAGTACTGCAGTAAGTCATAGTTTAAATGTAATTATGTGATTCCTAAAATGTTATTAAATTCCACAAGGTTTCTTGAGGAGGAACTCCAATTTCTGGAAAAAGTAGATTTACTTTTATTTAGGAATGTTTTCAATTTTACTATGATTCTCAGAAACCACATTTTGTTTCTTTAATACGTGCTGACTGTCATATCTAGCGGTATAAGAAAGTGTATTCGTTTTATGCAAGTATGGAATTTTTTAACCGCATACATACGTGTATATAATTTCACTATCATACATTTGCAAAACGAACGCTTAATTTTGTCTACCAATATTCAAATTGCTACTTGTAAGTTATAGCATAACTTACTGACGGAAACAGAAATGCACTCACATGCATGTACGATGTAATGTAAATTCAAGTTTACAAGTTATTGTGTATGTATAACTAGTCAATTCGCTTTTAAACACTGAAATGAAATCATGGATCTCAATAATTAAGAACTGATGCTTTACTACAAGAATTTAAATAAAAAAAATTGACAATGTGTTTCTGATAATGTACCAGTAGTAATTTAAGTTGGTAATTTCCTTTTAGATAGAAGCCTTGAGAAAATACTAACTCATTCTTAAAGGCAAAAGAAATATACCATATTCTTCTGGACGTAACCCTGTTAGCAATTAATTTTAAATTCTGGTGCCGGGATTGAAATTGAATTGATGATATATCCCTAAGAAGTCCTCTTGAACGCATTCGTCTTAATATATTGGGATAGCGAATCATAAAATGATGCTTTGGTTTTATAATTCGCCAAAATGTTTAATATACAGTGCACGATGTTCTTCAACAAACATCGTAAGTAAATTAGCATCATTTACACTAACAAGGGGGCTTCTAGAATATTAATGTCATATAAAGTTGGATATATTTAGCATATCATAAATACCACACAAGAAAAATTGTTGTTTAAATGAAAATTTGTTAATGCATTCCAAATACAGTATTCTTTAATATAATAGCTATTGTAACTACATAGCTGTTGTAATTGATTAAAATGTTTCGTTATTTAGTAGTTGTGTGTACTGATAAACAGTATCAAGTACGTTTGAGTTCTAGAAACGCTTTCATGGTTTTTGCAATACCTATAGAAATTACCTCACAATGTGCTACCTGTAGTATAAACCCTTTGCTTACAATTTTTATCGTCAGTTCGTTGACCAGTAACAAGCCCCTCAATAGGTATAAGATATACTATCGTGGCCATATGTATGTATCTCTAATCGTTGTCTCTATTACACTCTCAATATTAAATATGAAAATTACAACGGGTGAAAATTCCTATGCTATATTGTCAACGTACGAAAACATTTGAACGCTAATGTAAGAATATGAGATTCTAATTTTTCAGGTTATTTTACAATAAATTAGTTTCTGCCCTTTTTTTATTTAATAGATTCCGCTTCCGTCAATAGCAATCCCGTACTTTCCTTTCACCAATATTATTAATTAATTCTTTCACGCCCTTTTGTTGCATTGTGATAATTCACCAACGATTCAAAAGAATTATCATTATCATCTGCCATCATTATCGTTTGCCGCCAGTTGAACAGATTACAGCTAGTTGTTGCACCAACTAACATCAAATTTTAATTCAGATGCAAAGTTTAACATTTTTCAAATGTTTGAATTAAGTGTTGAGTATTATACATATGTATGTACAAACGAAAAATGCTGTTGAACTAAACAATTTTTGTTTGAATGAACCAATTCTTTTTCTTAGGGTAGATCCTGTTTTCTAGCCATAGTTGCTCCTAACATTTTTATAATAATAAGTGTTCAGTGTTTGTGGCTACTGCTGGCCATCCATTAAAAATACTCAAGAGCCGCCCCTGTTTATTTGAAACCTTTTTTGTAGAAGCTATTAGACGACAGAATATTGGCTTGATACCTTACAACTTGCACACTCCCACTGTGTTAAATATCTCTACATGTGTATGTACAAGTAGGAATGGGTGATATTATTTAATAAAAAGAATTGATACTAATATGTATATACATATGTACAGTACGTATTGCTGGAGTTCCCAAAAATGCGGATAACTTGTTGTGAAGCTATAAATAATCTTTATTAATCATAGTCATACATTAAATCTAGTTAAGAAACTAATACTTTCAAATTAGAAATTCCTGAATATTTACATACGCCTACCGATATCACTAAATTGGTAAATTCCAATTTATAACGATTGGAGAAATCAAATATATTCAGTACTATGAACAAACGTGTGTCTATGTGCCATACCAATCCCAAATAATTTATGTGTTATTTCTTTGTATTTACTCCCTGTGCGTGGTGTGGCTTTTTCTGTTTTATTTATACCGAGCCCAGCACTATTACCTCCGTCTTTTATATGCTAGGTAGCAATCTGATATTTTCAGGATGTAATATAATATTAATTGTGCATTTGCAGAAAATATATTGCGATATACTGGATGTTTCATAAATGAGGTGGTACAGAGAGATTCACTTTTTTGAATGGAACACCCTATATATTTTTACGTTATTATAGATCCATAACTACATTCCATTCATCCCCAGATTTTGAAATTAACCGGTTTTGTTGTTTTCGAGTTACATCTCTTTCTGTTGAAAAATTAAAAAATTACATATCCCAAAGAAAATAGTTCTATGTGTAATCCCTTTCAAATTTAGCAATAAAATTTGTTGTGTTGATTAGTTGAGATTGAGTGCTGATGTCAGTAAATTTTTTCTCTCACCGGATGTACAAGCTGGTCGTCAGGAAATTAGTGACTTTACTAACTTTAAAATGATTTTTCTAGAACAGCCTATATATAAAATCCATATTGGGTTATCTTATATCTATTTTTAGCGGTTTCTACGATAATGCAGGATAATCAAAATTCTAATATATTCAGCTTTTTTTTCTAATTTGAAAAGACATTTTAAGTGTCTTTTATTTAAAGAAGAAGCGGACGGAGATTATTTCCTCGTAAGAAAACAGTACCTATTAATAATAAAATTCATTGAAACGCTGATGTAGAAGTGAAATATTAGTATGTATTATCAAAAGTAATGCAAAACTTAACGAAATTAATAAAGTATTATGTAGTACTTCATTTAAAGAGATAATCAAATAGAGAGATGATATTGAAAGAAAGTAAAACCTAAGATACCAAATGTTCGAAGTGGTTTCCTTCTGGTTGCAAACAGCGATTGACTTTATTTATGTCGAAATTGATTACAGCCAATATACGGCACGCAAGTTCAAAAATTAAAAGCATATAAATATATTTAAAAATTTATAAATATACCTCTGGGATCACACAAACACGTCTGATTGCGCAGTTCCAGACATCTTCACGTAAAGACTCACGTTTCGGACTGCCTAGTCCTCATCAATGTACGTCAGAGGAATGGCTGCCGCTCCTTCAGTACGCAGTATCGTCAACTTCAAGTTAGCACAACCCTCTCGAAATCCTCCAGAGACATCTAACGCCCACCAGCGGATTCATGGCGCAATTTCCACGCGATAACTAAGTTACCAGTCAATAGAGATCCGTGTTAGCGTGTACTAACGTGAAGTTAACGGTACGGCGCACTGAGCGAGCGACAGGCATTCCTCCGACGTATACTGATAAGGACTAGGCAGTCCGAAACAGCTGTCTGTACGTGAGGATGTCTGGAACTGCGCAATCAGACGAGTGTTGTATGCTTTCAAAAGTATATTTATATATTTTTAAATATATTTATATACTTTTAATTTTTGACTATTTATAATTGCTCTCTGAACTTGCCTTAATTCTTCAGTTGTTCTTCATGAGAAGCGTTAATAATTCGCTATTTGGTATGCTTCATTGTTGTTGGAGACCCAGCATATACAATTTCCCCGTAAATAAAAATCGAGATGTGATACGTCCGGATATCTAGGCGGCCATCTTACAGGATCATTCCTTCTCAACTATCTTTCGGGATACATGTTATTCAGATAATCTCGTAGAACAATAGAATAGTGTGGAGGTTTTCCGAAATTCTGGAACCATGTTTTTTCCCGGATTTCAGGACGGACATTTGCCAACGATCGTGGCAGTTCATTTTGTAAGAACTCTAACTACATAGATCTATTAAATCATTTTCAAAGTAAAGTATATGTGTTAAAACACACAAGAAAAGTATTATAAACAGATGTATTCATAATCTAAAAAGTATGTACATTTTATTGAATTGTGACTCTGCTGTAGCTTTCCCACGGTTATTTTACTAACAATCAGAAAAGTTGTTTGGTTTTAACTCTTCTACATTTGCGATGAACTGAGAACCTAAGCCACCCCACGTATTGTACACTTTTTTACCGAAATTAAAACAACCAAGTGTCTTATTTTTATACATATATGAATCTGTTTAACACGCACTAACACAACAGTGTACTGCAAACACTTTGCTCTTCATCTTGTTGTGGGTTTTCCATATTTGTGGATTGCCATTTATATATGTCGGCCCATAATATGGTCTTTGTCTAGTTATCTATTTACAACCCATTACATCATTAGAAAAACTAAACAACAAACTAATCGACATGTTGTAAAAATAATCCTACCATAGTCCATACTAAGCCTTTAATAGGTTCATTATAATTGTGTAATTACAACTTTAAAACCCTTACTTTATTAGGTATCATAAATAACAACTAATCCATATGTGAATACTTTTACCCTATAATTTGACAATTATTGTTCAGGGTATATTCAAATAATATCATGAATTACGATATGCATGTCTGGAACTACTCACTATTTCAAATACTTGCTTCATAGCAAGAACTGATTCAAAGGTTCTAGACTAGTTCTGAATTCCTAGTTCTGACCGAACGGGGAATTTGGAATTCTAGAATTTCAAGTTCGGAAACTACAGAGTGAAAGTTCCTTTGCGTAAGCGCATTAATCAGAGAACCGTTCTAAATTATACGTGCAAACGATTTATATCTATAAACCCCATAATAGATACATACATATATATTTTTGTTTTCCTGACATACATTTTTAAAACACATGTAGTATGGGTCAATTGAAGTTTTCAGTTTTATTAATATCTAGCAGTTTTATTTTGAATTACGTCATGGAAGTAGGCTTATGTTAAAGCTAATTAATCTGTGATGATAGCTTTACTACTATCTGTTTGCGAACTGTATTACATAAATTTTTATTTATTTTTATATAATTAATAAATAATATTTGTTTATTTTATGTCCCACCTATTGCCATTCTGACTTCATTAAATGTCCCTTCTAATGTAAGCGTAAATCAATAACTACCCTAATATATTTGAAAGAAAATACATACAACCTAAAAAGGGACTAATATAGATAACACTCAAAGTTACGGTGCCCCAAATGTTCTACACAAGCCCTAGTTACAGAAATTCGACATCCCCAAGTTTTTGATAAAGCATAACTGAGCTAGCGTTCCGGAATAATAAATATTTATATTTTAGGCCAAAGTCGAACACAAAATTTGTCATTGTTTTAGAGGTAAAGTTTTTTTTTTAACAAAATCGCTCACCCATGAACATAAATTTTTAAATCTTCCTGCCTGTTTTATGGATACGAATATGGATACGAATAACGAATAATACTGTAACTGGTAAAAAATAATAAAAAATACCCTTATCACCTCGATGAGTGAAGAACTCCTGGATACGTATTTCGGCAACTAAGTTG
>JARFOC010000662.1:447860-467137 GCA_031763485.1 Osmoderma eremita
CAACTTAGTTGCCGAAATACGTATCCAGGAGTTCTTCACTCATCGAGGTGGTAAGGGTATTTTTTATTATTTTTACTTTTTAAGCCACCGTATCCTATGTTGTATTTTAATTGTAACTGGTAATACCAACTACAAAACATTTTCATCAAAATATGTCTAGATAGTTCTGTATTTAATTTATTAACGTTTAAAAAAACAAAGTACAAATATTTAACATTTCATACAGTCATACTAAACGCAACCCTAATCAAATAAGTAGAAGACAGTTGCGGGCTAGTCTGTACTTATACACATGCAACACACAGTGCGGAAACGATTAATCTGGTTATATCAAGTCATGATTTACTTACTTTACTTGATGTAGAGATTTCATACGCCTGGTTTGATTGATAGTCCCTTCTACTTCGGGCACTAGGTCCTATTGTAGAGCAATGCCATCCTAGAATTCATCAAACAAGTCCATGCCCTTGAGGTAGCTCAGAATCTTGTTCACTGAGGTCGCAGGATAGTGGCACATAACATGCTCTGCTGTTTCTTCGTCATCCATACACAGCCGGCATTAGGTTTCTTCCTATAACCCAATTCTGTGTAGGTGTTTTCTGAGTTTGCAGTAACCTGTAAACACAGAAGTAATTATTTTGACCCTTTTATGGTCAAGTTTTAGTAATTCTCCCATTTTGACATGAAATGCACTCTTTCGCATGTACCAAACCAGGAGAATTGCTCCAAAATTGGACTACTTTCTTTTTTAACTTGAAACAAATTTCTCGTTTGGCTATCCAAGTTGGTGTCAATTATCGGTTCTGGCCCCGGAAGCACTCCGCAGCACACTCTTTTGCAAGGGTGTGGGCTACCTCATTGCCTTGAATGAGGGAGTGACCCGGGACCCAGATTAGGGTCAGTTTGTTGGACGCCCCTATTATATTCAGAATAGTTTTGCAGCTCCAGATCAGTTTGGAGTGGCATTTGTGCGCTTTCAATGCATTCAATACAGCCTGACTGTCACTGAAAATTAGTATTGATTTGTGTTTGAGGTTTTTGTTCAAAATCTCTCTTGCGCACATCTCAATGGCATAGCTTTCATCCTGAAAAATTGTTGCGCATTGCCCGAGGTTGTAGCGTTCTTCATCTCTCGGGTTACTGTCTGCTTGCGTCAGTTTGGTTTCGTTACATCTCCATTCCTCTCTGTTTGGATAGGAGGTAGTGAAGAATGTGTCAATCATGTGTCGTGCGCACATCAGGTCAGTCGGCTTTCCCAGCATGCCGTCGGAGATAACCGTATCTAGCAGCTTATTTGCCAAGAATACATGAGTACGCGGCGATTGATGCACCATGTGCCGGAGGCGAAATGTTTTTAATTTGGGCTCCCTTTCCAAAGCAATATGTAGGGGAGATACAGAAGAATTTCTAATGCTAAAGACGGGGTAGAAGAATTGCTCCCGTAATTGCCATGCTCGCCATTCTTTGTATGGATCTGAGTTTTGCTGTAACAATAGCTTTGTGGCGGAAAGTGCAAATAAATGATGGTTAGGCGTATTACCGCCACATACAATCAGTGAATAAGTTTTTGGGATAGCCCCCAAGACCTTCCACATACCCTGCGACAAGACCATAAGTGCAGCCTTGCCTTTTGGATACGTTTTCCAGATGCGGATTCCAGATTAATGTCTTGTCAAATATGACGCCTAGGTATTTTACATTTTCTGCAAATTCCAGCTTCACGCCTTGAATGGTGGGTGATTTTAATTTTTCTACTTTCCTCTTTCTGGTGCACCGTACTTTGGTAGTTTTCTGTGGATTGATGCATAGGTTCTCCCTGCTGCACCAACTACAAATGGCATTAACTATCTGTTAGAGGGCAATAGAGATTTCTTGTCTCGCCTGACACCCTTAATAGGATTACAACGTCATTCGCATAGGTATGTACCTCGGCTCCAACGGCTTCAATGATGGCCAGAAGGTCGTCAAAGAAGAGTGACCATAGCAATGGGGATAAGAGGGAGATATGGTCAAATTTAGACCTGGTGGGGGATGTCCGCAGGGAGGGGACACCCCCCCGTCAGGCCTAAATTTGACCATACCTCCGCTCGGAGTGGTTATTACAAGCCTATTTGCAAGCATAGAGGCCATCCAGCCTGCTATGATCGGTTCTACACTACGTGCTATAATCGCTCTGCACAGGGATGAGGGGATTGCATTATTAAATGCTCCCTCTATATCCACAAATGGTGCCATTGCTAAACCATGATTTAGGTCGTCGACTATAAGAAGGTGGGACTAATATTAAGCATTCGCATCCACCTCATACGTTACTTAGATCCCATTCATTAGCATTAGAATCGATGAGACGAGCTTTAACAGTGTAATTTTGTACTATATTAGTTATTGACAGTATATTGCCGATAATCATAATAAAATTAGATTGAAGTTGATTTTGTGAAAATAAAATATATAACGAAACTATTTTCTTGCATTATAACGAAATAACATGTAAACAAAAACAATATAGGGAAATCACAACTGTTCTAATTTTGTCAATATCAAATAGATAATAATTCTTAATAATAAAAAAAACAACAACATAACGTGTAATACTTTTGTTTTTTGAATTAAAAAGAGCTCCCAGTATCTAATGCTCGAACCGTATTTTGTATTGGGGCAATGTTTTTATAATTTGTAGTGTCCCTTGAAGGGTCAACCCTTTCACTGTTCAAGACCAGTATAATCGCAAGCGACTTCAGTATATTCTCGTCAGCGATGAGCATGAGACATGTGCAGGGAAAGAATACGTATACCCTCTCTGACAAACTACAATGTAATATGCGATGTGCAGCAGCTTCCATAATTCTTACTTTTGCGCGGACTCTTTTCAACTAACAGAGCTTTAATATATACGTCTATCCCATGTAATACACGAATTCCTATAACCAGGTCTGCACCTTCCATTCTGTATGCTTGTACACACATACTTGCATTTACATTCGCGCATACATAAAAAAGTAATTGTTTTGGTAAAGTGCCAATGAGCGCCATCTATTCAAGACGATTCCTATTAACTCTCCACTATATTTTATTTTAGAGCAATCATAAACCGAATGTTAAGTGTCAATTTAACTTTATTGATATGTTTACGTTGTTGGAGAAGTGTTTTTCGTCAACACTTTTCGTTTCAAGAAACACTTTAAATAATTACTAATGGCGGACATTAAGCTTCTATTTAGAGGAATATTATTGCTGTATGAAATTTCTAAAAGATAATCAGTTCATTTTATTTCGTACACAAAGTAAAAGTGGAATAATTTATAAACACACCCACCGGTACTAAACTACCAAATTCAATTTTAAAGGAAATGTCAAATGTTTGCGTAAATTTAAACTAATAATTAAAAGGATGGGAACCTTGTGTTATTTTTCGTAAATTAGCATAAAATTGTATTACTCTCTATTCACGGCTTGTCTTTTATAATACAAAATGGTAAATGCAGTAATATTACTAAGCATGTAATAACCTCCATCATTTTTGGAAAACTAAGTATAAAAATAAAATATTGTATTTTGATAATAGCAAGGTAAACCTGATTCACTACATTTTTTTTGTACAGTTTAATTTTTTCGTAACAGCACTTACAATTGGTTAGTAAAAGATTTTCCTTTGTAATTGTTTATTAATATTGAACCTGTAGAAAATTTAATGTAAAGTAGAATTGTATTGCGAAAAAATGGGTTAATTCTAGCAAAATAAGCAATTAAAATACACAATTATTAATAACGGGAAAACGAAAAGAAATAGGTACAGGGAAACCTAATCTAATCGCTGCAGAATTTGATTCTGTGTTCATGATGTAAAAATATACAGGGTGTTAATTGAGTTTTTCGGGGATAATTAGGATACGATTTGAAAGCCCGAGGATTATACTTTCAAATGATAAGCAACCTGAATCTTGAAGTTTAAGAGTGTAGTAAAAACATTTTTTTTTTAAATGAAAGGCTACCAATCAATTTTTTTACATAAGTTCGAATATATCTAGAAATCGATTACATTTAGGTGTGTGGAAACTTTAACATTTTCTGCTTAGAATCACGTTTAGAATCAGAATTTGCAATAAAAATTATAACATTCCATTTAAAGTAAGAAAGTTAATGGCAACTTCCGGTCAACCGGAAGTGATGCAAAAGTGAAAATAATTTACTCTGAATGATTACATTGGCCTATGGCAATGTAGTTATTTTCAAAATTTTTGTATATTTCCTTCCCCAAAATATTTTAATAGGCCACTCAACTTGGGAGAACCTGTATATAATCTCCCGTAGATTTTCTGTAATGATATAAGAAGTTCGTAGAACTAATATACTTTCACTCATTGAGGTGGTAGAGTATTACCACTGCAATGAGTGAAAAATTGTACATACGTATCTTGCGAACTAAGTTGTCATCCTCAGTGCAACATACTAAAGAAAAGAGTGTTAAACGTAGTGTATCTGGTTGAGGAAACACCATGGAAAATATGCTCTTCCCCATCTTCCAAGTTTTTACCTTAAACAGAGATACTACGTCAAACACTTTTCTTCCTTTGTAGGTTCTACTAAGGATGGCACTCATTCATTGAGGTGGTAAGGGTATTTTTTATTTTAGTTATATTTCAAGCCACCGTATCCTATTATTTTATGTATAAAAAGCTGCAAAGCTTTGCGAATCATTGAATAGGCGAACAAAACCAATATCACGTACCATTAACTCTGCGGTCGTATGAAATATTGGCACAAGCTGGGGCAAAATCAAAAAAAAAAAATGTTATGGATAGAACTTGGAAGAAATTGTACCCGCATTTTATATCTGAGTATGACAATATGGAAGAGATTCGAAATGAAATTGAAGAGATGGGAGAAAAGCATTACAAAAATATATGTCGACGATGTGTTTAAACTTTCATCAAGTGATTTAATTGAGTTACTGGTAATATTAGAGAGTACAATCGAAAATGAACACACCACAGCTCTAAAAATGCTCTCACATAAGAAAATTAGTAAGATTTTGGATTGAAGTTTTAATTGAAATAATAAGAAATTCTGATCTACGTTTTGATGTTCTGCAAATATTTAAGTAAATCTGAAGAAGAAGAAGAAAAATTCATTAATTGAATTAAACTATTAGAATATGCAACCAACGATCTCTTCAACGTGCACAACGCCATGGAGAATCGTCTTGAAACAGAATTAATTTTTAAATGTTCCGTAAATGCAAACAAAAATGAGTTCAATCATTTGTAGCGTTCTACTTGCAAGAAATGTCAAATAATCTCAGCTCGTTAGAGAGATTTTGCGAAAGAACCCGTTCTTTTTTACCAACTCGCTTTGAGTTTTATTTGAGATATTTACATCCCGCTACAACACAACCCCGCGACGATATGCAGTAGAGAGTAAAAACCTGTTAGGGAGAGGGGGTAAAAGACGTACGTTTTATGTCGCCCGTTTTCATATAGGTTAGTTTTATCCACGTTTTGACATGATAAACAATAGGGCTATAACTGAAAAATGAACAAATCCTTCGAAATAATTTTAATAGATGTTATGAGCGCCAGTACATTTCGTACCACACGTGATCATCTTTCACAGCTAATTATAAATGTGGTCTAAGGTTATGTGCGACTAATTTGATGTACGAGTAAACATAGAAATACTTCACTGCGCCTCACTGCGGCAATCTTACGCATTGCAAAGTATTAAGCACTCGTTCTTTTTGATTCGGATTAACTGAGATAACCTCAGTAGTGAGATAACTGAAGTGAGTCGATTGGCAAAAAGAACGCTACTTATGTTAATCAATTTAACAGTTATTTTAGATGTAAATTGTCAAACACTTGCAAAAAGTGTAGTTTACAAATATTGCTCCGTGTCATTTCATTTTTCATTATTAACTAATGGATTTTAAACTTAAGAAGTTTCTCCATAACAATTCAAATAATGGAAGAAAATCCGGCAAAGTAGGGTATTACCATTGTTTTAGAAAACTTAATTTAATACCTTTATTAATTTACAATAGGTATTAGCAAATTGTATTTTTCAAATTCCTAAATTAAGGTCGTATCAAATAATTTAACAATTTTTTCATTATTTTACCACAGTCGAACTTCGGTAAGTCAATCTTCGATAACTCAAATCAAACTGGTTGGCAATAGTATTCAGACCGAAAATTATGTGTAATTTTTACTCGATAACTCGAACTTCTATTACTCGAATATCTCGATAACAGAATATTGGCGTCGGGTTCTATAAATCGAATTTTTGGGGAAAATCTGAATTATGTGTGTTTTTATTCCTAGTTTTACGATGATATGTTGTTAATGAATTTTCGATGAGTAAACCAAAAGTATCTTGACTCAAGTTTGACATGAATAGAGATAAAATCATTGTATTATCTTCAGTGTTCCAGTGTTTCGCTGTTTAAATTTGAGTCAAGACTTTAGGCGTCGATAGTAGATTCTTAACAAAAAGTGTGAAAATTCGGTTTTAAAGTTCACTTTCTTATACATGTGTATGCATTTAAGATGTGGAATCGGTTATAAAAAGGCATGGGGAGAAGGCAATGGTGTGAGTGAAGAGGATTCTACTAAATGAAAACGTGATGTTTTACCCCACGTGTTAGAAGATTATCAAGCACGGGACGTATTTAATGCGGATGAGGCAGGGCAATTTTTTTAATGTCTCCCAGATAACATCTTACATTTAAAAAACCAGAAGTGCCATGACGGAAAGCACAGTAAACAGAGAATTCCATTGATGCTTGATGCGCAAACATGAATGGATCACAAAAACTGAAATTGCTTTTGATAGGTAAAAACTATCAACCTCGTTGCTTTCGAGGTGTTAAGTGGTTACCCCTCGACTATAAAGCAAATTCGAAGGCGTGGATGACAGAACCATTTTTTGAAAAATAGCTTATGAATTAGAGAATCAGTTTAGACAGATGGGAGGAAAGATTATTCTTTTCGTTGACAATTGTCCGGGTGATCCTAAAAATATCCAACATAGGTTAAAATTTATCAAACTTGCCTTTTTCCCCCGAATATGACATCTAAGTTGAAGCCCTTGAATCATACAAAATTTAAAATGTCATTATCGCCGCAGAGTTGAAAAAAAATCTATTAAATGTTTTTAAGAAAACAGAAAAAAAGGACATTACATTAATGGACTGTGTTGATGAAATAACCACTGCATGGAATATCAATGTTAGAGACCACTTCTAATTGTTTAAAAAAAGCTGGCTTTGGTTAGTATTCTCAGTGGGAAGAAGAGAATGAAATTCCTTTGATTTTTATAAACAAACGCTTAAATGAAAGAAATGAAGAAGAAATTCAACTACAAATGTAATATGAAGGCACGAAGAAATGTCAGAAATACATAAGAAAGCATAAGAAGCTTTTATTTCTAAGTCAAAATATAAAATCCTTTCGCCAGCCACAAATAACCGACTTTTTTAGATCAAAATAACAATTTGTATAGATTAATGTAATTTGCTAAAATAAATACGTACATACTTAAACAATAAACAAAAATAAAATACCTATTGATATGTACATTATGTATTTTGTTCAATAACTCCATAACTCGAACTTCTTTGGTGGCAAGTCATGGTTTGAGTTTTCGAAGGTCGACTGTACTTCTATCGGCAACTATCCCTTTAAAGTATTATTGTTTTTGTCTCAATATTTAAACTACAATTGATGTAGGATAATTTACCTAAAACGTTACGTTAACCCTTTTTACGTTTGGTTTATTTTTATTGTTGCTTTGAACAACAATAGCAGGCAATACTTCTACCATATAATTATATAAATCGTGATATAATGTCATAACTTCATACGGAATGCCTCGTAACATCTAATCAACATTATGTTCCCATAACGTCGAATTTTCATGAGATACCCACACTAGATACACATTTTAGTTCTCTTCACACGTAACTATATATTATTTTAATTGTACATATTTTACTAACTGTATGCAAATGTAGCCAATATCTAACGAAAACTACTAATTAAATCTTATGTTCTTGCCTTAGACGCCAAAATAGAGGCAAGTATAGAATTAATGAGTTTAAATTTGTGTGCGTATGACTTATAAATATTCCTTTCCCTCCACATTGCTAACTTTATCTGTGAACTTATATTAAGAGCATTGTATGTAATATGTATGTATATGTAACGTACTTACATTTGAATGCTGAAGTTTTATTGCAGCATGTTATGAATAATGGCATTTTATAATCGTAATTATGCCTAATTATTCAGAGTCTGCGTAATTAACTTTAATGGCATCCTTCTTTTTTTTTTATTGTGGCAGTACTTAGTTATTGTGCGTTAGAAATTGTATACATAAATGTTGTGTAACAAAATAGGAAAACTTAATTGTGCTATTATTGCAGAAACCATGTACCTTCTACATACATTGGCTTTTATTATTAATTACCTATCTATTAGTTATAAGATAAACATCAATTACTCCAATGATATTCCGTAAATAAAAACATAAATAACGTATAGTACCAAAAATCAATTTGCTGTCCTTGGAAGTATTTTCGGAAATTACTAACATTGTTATTTGTTCCAAACCATTTTTTTTTTATTTCAAGCTCTTTGCCCGTACAAACAAAAATACATATTCCAATGCATTCATTTGCAAATTTAATGTAGAAACTAATTTGCCTACTTGTTATTGGAAAAATTTAGGTAAGTTTCTAGTAGTATACGAATAGACAATCTCGATATTCATTAATTGACTAGGTTTTCTCATACGAAAATAAATGCCGTATTTTATTTTGAATATTTCATTGGTATATATTTCCAATTAAATATTTGAATGCAGGAGCAGCAATGTTTTTTTTAGGTTTACACCACATTATTCCATACTACCATTAAATTCTCTGCATAAGTATTCAATTTCA
This sequence comes from Osmoderma eremita, assembly GCA_031763485.1. Lineage (NCBI taxonomy): Eukaryota > Metazoa > Arthropoda > Insecta > Coleoptera > Scarabaeidae > Osmoderma > Osmoderma eremita. Next base: position 456,802 of record JARFOC010000662.1, read on the forward strand.
TAATACCAAGGCGAATAGCTATAGATATGTACATACGTAATTAACATCAATATAAGCTTCATTGAACTGTAATGTAACATTGAATCTAATAACTCTTTCTTCTAGCATGGGATAATTTATGCTTGGATAAAGTAACAAGAAGTAGACATTTTTGAATATAATATAATACATATTTTCAGTTACAATTTATGTAAATGTCTCTTTTCACTATTACTATTATTTAGTTTATTTATGTAAAGTAATTTATGCTGAGGTATTATTTTCTTTTCTTTATCTTCACAATTGGTGCATTACATCGGGCAACATATTCGTCCCCTTTCCTTGTTTTCTTTTCTTTTCCTACTTAAAATAACGTTCAAATGATTAGCCTTTCCTGTATTGTACGTTACATCAGACTCTAAAACAAAAGCACCGAATTAAATTTTATTTCTATGCTAATGAACGTCCATTCCCTGAACAGGTATCGAAAAAAAGGCATTTCGCTACAATTAAATGTCTTATGTACATATACAGGTGTTATATCTATGTACATATATTGTATTACAGAACAAAATTGTAAAAATTACTTGTGCCAATACTGGCAGGAAGGTAATATCACCATATTATATGTATATATAAATATTAATGAAGATATATAGGTATATACACACCCATAACATTTTAGATTACACAACACAGCTTCAGTCCCATTAGTAACGACAGACACTCCCACGTACAGACAGGGTACAACGAACAGTGCCTGCAACTTTTTCAGCATAGTAGAATAGCTATGAGAGTTCTGGCGCAAAATCCCATAAGATTTAACACAGGGGTCTCAATTCGCATTTTATCCCCTCGGGTAGCTGTTCAATTGCAACGGCTATCCGTTGCAATTGAACGGCTATCTGTTGTGATGGAACGATTATCAGTTATAATAGAACGGGTATCTGTTGCGATTGAACGGTTATCTATTGTAATAGAACGGCTAGTTAGCCGCGAGGTAGGTGGTGGAGGGGATAAAATGTGACTGAAATCCCTGTGTTAAATCTTATGAGATTTTGCGCCAGAACTCTCATAGCTGTTCTACTCAGCATGTGCATCCACTTTACAATAGATATTACCATTAAAAATCTTAATCGAGAGTATTTCTAGCGATGATTTCATAGCTATGTTTTTCATGTTTCCATTTTCATTCATTCATCAACATACAAAAAGCACCGTAAAGTGCGCTCTCTACGAAACAAAAATTATGCCATAACTACGTAGGTACTAAAGATACGACTGGAAGTCTACATTATATTTAGGAGACTGTGCACTGATGTAACAAATTAACAATAAGACTCACTTGTTGTGCAGAACAGGATAGTATTATTATTTTTTATTGACAATGAGAATTGTTGATTATTTTGGTATCATCGATAATATGATAAAGCTTCGAATATAACTCCAATATTAGCGATTTAAACTTTCTCGGACGTCATCTATAGTTCTCTCAACTAAACAACCGACTCATCGTTTCTTGACATGGCTGCCACAGTATTGCAAAGCATATATGAATTGACAGGTATATAGATAGGTTATGGTTAAAAAATACAAAAACTATCAAACCGAAAGAGAACGTCGATACGACAGTGTCAAGTAAGTGCGTTGACAACTTGCCTTATTTATGCAACTGACAACGCTCTAATTGATGAAATCCTATGCGGTCAGAAACACATGCGTTGTAGGCTACATTACACCGTCTATGACTTGACTTGGGTAAGGGCGGCGTAGTTTTAGAGAAGAAGGAACGAATCCAAAAGAGGATAACCTGCCTAGAAGAAGAATTTCGTGATCAAGTGAGTCGAATGGCTTTGACAAATCCGTATAAATTAAATCAATCCTTCACATCCTGTCAAGTACCTCTCCCACATACTGAGTTACCGTTGCCAAGTTGGTAACAGTTGAGCGTCCAGATACGAAACCATACAGCTCAGCTGAAATGAAGGAACGGGTGCTGTTGAATATGCTAGAGTATAAGACTTTCTCGTAAATCTTCGCAAAGTTGGATATAACAGATATAGGTCTATAGTTGGATAAACACATGCGATCGCCCTTTTTGTGTACAGGAACAACTTTCGTTGTCTTCCATTGATCCGAGAAAGTGCTGGACTGAATGGAAATGCCAATGATTGTCTGCAGTGGAGAGGCAATAAATAAGTTGTTAGAAAAGGCAATTACAAAATCAGCTGCTTTTTGTAGAATAAGTGATGGTGCCCTCAGAACGTGTTGGTTCTTAAAATTGGCAACATATAAACATCTAAATATAGTTCGCGATATCAACAAGCTTTTATCGATGGAATTTACAATTAAATTTAGGAAAGATTTGTGTATATGGAATATGAAAAGTCAGATAAATAAACAAGGTAATTTAAATGTGGAATAAAAAAATACTACTTAACATGTTGATTTCAAATGTTATTGAAACTATAATATTGTTGTGGTAGTAGGGAGAAATAGATTAAAAATATTTATTCAAAATAGGCATAAAGAAGTAAACAAAAAAATTACATTAAACTAGAACAAAATCAAGAAAAGACTAGAATACCTCTGGCTATGCTAAATCCTTCAACAGATTATAAGCGAAGTCAGTATTTGCCGACAGAATACTTTTCTTCTGCCTATTCAAGTCACCCATTTCCAAAATCGGCTAAATCAATTTTATAGGAGGATTTATTTCCACATTAGGGAACATTTAAGGTGCATCGCCGAAAACGAAATAGACTAAGTAAGTAACATGTTGAAAATTTTGTTTGTACGAACGTTGTTAAGGGATTGACAATTAACAAGACACTCTTCTTTAAACAAACGTTGGATACATCCAATAAAGCAAAATTACTTGTAGTTTGTATGAGTACGTAATTTTTATGATTAAATTATCGCTTGTGTTAATTTATTTCAGTTTGCAGACTCGTTGCTATAGACTACCAAACGATCAAAGCACTCTCCTATTTTTCATAAAAATAAGATTTTACACTGGCATTGTGTTAGTATGTAATCTTAGAACTAACTCGGAAATAACTTTATGACCTTAATAGGTGAATGCCTCCAAATGCGTATTGCGGCAACTTAGTAGCCATCCTCAGTAGAAACTACAAAGGAAAGAAGTGTTAGATTATGTTAATATATCTGGCCAAGGTAAAACCTTTGAAAGATATGCTCTTCCCAGATCACCGACTAAGTAAATCCTTTAGTCACTTACGCATTATGGTGGTAAGAGTTTTTTGATTCAGTTTTACTATTTCAACCCACTCTCTCCTATTATTTTATACTCGTATGTAATTTCATATGCATGCATATATATTTCAACCAACATTTTGTTACTAATTAAAGTAGTGCATATGTAGGTTAAATATATCCGGTTACTTAAAGTATTATTACGAATAAAAGCGTAATTAAAATTTGCCTCAATGCGACGTGCTCTATATTAATACGCTTAAGACGAAAATAAAAAAAAGTAAGAGGTGATTTGACTGGATTATTTTCAACTATATGCCTTACATAAACAATTATATCTGACTTGACTACCGTTATATCCGTTGATTTGCTAACACCGAATACCAACCTACATGCTCCATTAGAAATGCGTGTGCTCCCATTTGTATTACTTCGCAAATAAATTCGACGACTCATTTTTTATTATTACCGTAATTGTGTATTGCATATACAAAGAGTCGCTGAAAGCTGTTCTCGGATGATACACGAATAGTTTTCACTGTTCCAGGAAAATCTCCGTGTTACATTTTTACGTGGGCATACACTTGTAATCAACTTTAATAAACAATTGTTAACAAGTTTGACATGTATTCGAACGTCAAATCTATTGAGACCCTAACGTGATCATTAGAATTTTCTATGAAAGTGTATTCGGTACGCTTACTAGGAAATCTTAACAACACCATTTGCCTTCTATAAGCGTGCAAGTAAGTGTAATTCATACGCAGTAATTTAAAATTCAGAGCAGCGTTGCTAGCCAATTACTGATCAGACACAACACGCAGAGGTATAGGAGTTGAAGACTCTCAAGGTACAACAATCGTTTATCAACTGTTTCGAAAAAGCCTTAATGATGAGGAATCATAAAAAAAACCTACGCAGGAGTGATTAACGTTTATTCCGTGCTTCTTGTTTAGCATCCTACTCATTTGTGCGAAAGCACATAATGATGTTGGGTATAGATATCTATGAACTTATACACACATATTAATATACAGTAGTAATAGGATGTTGCAGCACTGGGCCTAGTATATGAAAATTTTAAGATATTCACTACATTTAAAACATTTAATTTCCAATTTCGATAAATTTAATTTAAGTGCACCAATCACGAAATTACTGAGTGGACTTTGTTAACCCCCAGTGACCTGTTTATGGACATATTTGCTTACAATAGTGTATAGTTGGTTTCAAAAATAGCTGCTCTAGGATATATGTAGCTATTTTTGAAACTAACAGAAAAGCATCTAACTTATTGCAATGTTTTAGTGGTGAAGCTCGTGGAATTTATGTTCCCGTTTTGTGTGTAAATCAATTCGTTTATCCTAAAATGCCTTCCTTTTGTTGTTTTATAGTAATAGATTTTTAAATAATTCGTTTATGTTGTAAACACAATTACTGTCTCTTCTTCAGATAGAAACTTCGTAGATGATTCAAAGAGAACCTATTGAAAATAAGCTTGGCTTGGTCAAATTTATAAAATACAAAAAATAGGATGCGGTGACTTAAAATAGTAAAAATAAGAAATTAAACATTCCGTTACCACCTCGATGAGTGAAGAACTCCTAGATACGTATTTCGGCAACTAAATTGCCATCCTCAGCAGAATCTACGAAGAAAGATAATGTTGGACGTCGCACTCTGGGAGATTTGCACCACACAGAACACCACTTGAATAACACTACGTTATTCAAGTTATTGCTAGTGTTATTCAAGTGGTGTTCTCTGTGGTGCAAATCTTCCAGAATGCGACGTCTAATATTATCTTCCTTCGCAGATTCTGCTGAGGATGGCAACTTAGTTGCCGAAATACGTGTTCTTCACTCATCGCTTCGTTTATTGGGATATTGTCCTACGTATTGTTAATACATATAATGATTGGAAGGTCTTAGATACAAAGGAAACTTTGATTAGTATTATAAGAACTGAATGTTCGGCTTTCATGTGAATAATAGAAAATTTGTTCAAACGTGGATGTAAACTTCTTTAAATAAATGCTCCTGAAAATACAAATATTGTTTAGGAAAAATTCACGGATATCTGCTAACTGTACATATGTATATACCTCAGGCACTGTAATTTCTTTTTTACTTCAAACAATAACGATAAAATCACACTAAATTTCCTAGTTCCATATGGCACCCATCAACGCTCATGAATTTATATTATTAGATATACAAATAAATCGAAAAGTTCCTCCTTTCTTTAAATTTCCATAAATTCAATTTAGAATTTTATTAATTCCGTACACTATCGTGTTTAAAACAGATAGATTCTAACCTACATCAAATCATCTTAGGTATGGGTTCTTTGGTTACATTCACCACATGTAACTAGGCTACCCCAGGAACAAACAATTTAATTGGCCGGAATTTTAATTACCTCAATATCAAATTTGAAAGTTGCTGCAATAAGAAATTACGTGAAAAAATGTACATTTATGGTAAATACCTTAATTACACAAATTGTGTATAAATGTTTGTGTTTCACCCTATTCTTAATTTTCTTTTCCAATTTTCTTCAATTTCCCTGGCCCAAAATCCCGTTTCCTTATTATTTCTGCTTTCCGGTAACCTCTTAATGGTGGTGTCTAAAATTCACTATTGTGATTGATTTTTCCAACGAATTATTTTCTTTTAAACTATAAAGCGACGCTTCAATGACGGAAGAACCACTCTCTAGTATACGGGAGACTATTGACATCTAGTTAGTCTGGAAACTTTCTAGTATCCAAAATTGAATACGTTTGCTATGCTAGCAAAAGCTTTATAAATAAGTTCTGAACCGTGCGTAACTTGAACGGCGAAAAGTTATTGAGTATTTATTGTTGAAAGTGTTATCGGTCAAACAATTCTTGCACATGTCACTAATAAAAGGTAGGTTACGAAATTTAAGATGGGTTCTCCGCGTCTCAAACGATCCCGTGTTTAAAAATCGCCTGGCAAGACCTTTGCTTCAATTTTTCGTAAGAAAAATGGAATAATTCTGATAGATTATTTAGAACATAGTAGAACTCTCACAGGACCTTATTGTATAATGTCAAAAACTTATGAAAAAACGCCGTAGAACACCTGCCTCTGCGCTCTTCTTGTAAAACAACGGTCCTGCTGACAGTCCGTTAATTGCACTGCAAAAATTGATGAAATCGATTTTGAATTCCTTCAATTGATTCCCAAAAGACAAGAAACATTTGAAAGGTAAAATATTTTTGACAAATGAAGACGCTATATGTGTCGTTGAAGTTTTTTTTAAAGGTCCTACTAATGCTCTTGTAAATATGTAGGCTTAAAGGAGATTATGTTGAATAAATGGAATTTTGTATTGAAATATACAACAACTTATACGAATAGGCTAAACACCTGTCAATATTCCCTCGTACATACATATTCAAACAAGCACAGAATTCTTAATTAGCGTTTATTAATTTTTACAAAACTTTCCTGGCGTTCTACGTATATCACTCAATATATGTATAATACGTGAAATTATTAATATTTTCTATGTGCAATACTAATACATTTTTACTATTATTTTTACAGATAAGCACTGACGCGAGCAATGAAGACCAGAAAATGTGCGAGAGATAAACCTATATGATATGAAGATACTATAGAAGCCGGAGTAGATAATCTAAAATATTGCGCACGTATTTTGAAAGTCTCTTGCTCGTCTCGATCGGCGAGGAACAGCGCCAACGAGAACTACGAAACTTAACGCAATCAAATGACGATTTGACAGTTACCCTCTACAAGCACTCGACAACAAAGTGCAAGCTGCAGCCGACCGTTGCAGGGACAACGTAACGTCTAAACGGCTCAACCATTGGCGTAGAGATAGCCCCCTCACTTTGCCCAATGGGGGGCGATACCTCCCCAGAGCAGCAGTACGCCCTGCGCTGGAACGACTTCCAATCTTCCATTCTTTCTTCCTTTCGACACCTACGCGACGAAGAGGACTTTGTCGACGTCACGTTGGCCTGCGACGGCTGTTCATTTACAGCTCACAAGGTCGTACTTTCCGCTTGCAGCCCGTACTTCAGAAAGCTACTCAAAGCTAATCCATGTCAGCACCCTATCGTTATACTCAGGGACGTTCAACAGAAGGATATGGAAAACTTACTGAGGTATGCTTGTACATGTTATAAATAAACAGCACCGTGTAATTCAATCACTACTTTTCCGTACGTCTTTCGCATAAAATATTGTAAATATTAAATCAACGTCGCAAATACATATACCTTATAAGCAAATTAAGATATACATATTTGGATGTATATTTACATTCAGTTTTCAATTTTAGAAAGCTGTTTTTATTCAAAAAGTGTTTGTCTTTTTATCTCCGTACAATACTCTAACACTTTAATTTTGACATATCTGTCTAAAATTGTTCTGTCAATTGACCTTTCTCACGAAAATAAGACAAGGATACGTTGTCGAGTTTACTAAATGATAGAAAAAGATGCTCGGCAGTGTGGGGTATGTGTCTTTATCTAACAGCGGTTCACCGTTTTGTATTCCATTTAGGGAATTTAATAACTACTGTGACTGTCATCTGTGTTTGTTATTTGCTAAGCAGGCTGACAACTGTTTAACCTGATCTCCACAGGCTGCGCGCGCAGTCCAGGTAAATTGAGAAAGGTCGTTTAGATTATATCTATTTTTAATTAATAAAACCATTGATATATGTGTAGGTGTACGAGTACCCATATGTATTCTTTACCTCCAATATTCCATAAGCAATGCAACAAAAATAGTCTTAACAATCTGCACTTATTACATTTAAAACATTTTGTGCTTTGAATGGGATATACCCATCAGAGGTACATCTTTCCAAGAACGAAAGTATTTGCCACTAACCCTGGGGAAATCGAGTTTACGGAATCGAATCTGCAGGATCGAGTCTATGGTATCGAGTCCAGGAAATCGAGTATGTAGCGAACGATACTCGAGTATAATGAGTATGGGGGAATCGAGTATATCGAGTCCAGTACTCAGATTCATCGCATCGCTAGGAGAGGGATCATAAATTAAGAACTTTTGACGGTATATTTTCAAACTTAAAAAAGAAATTCGACGGAGATTAATAATAATAACAAAGACGACGACGTTAATCAAACTCACATTGTTGACAACAATGGTAGAAAATGTTCCAGAATTGTTCTAATCCATAGAAAATGAAACAAAGTTGTATTCGTCGGACCCATTAAAAGAAATTATTCGCCTATTTATCAGCATTTTTTTAGGTTAACAATAATAACAAAGACGATGATGTTAATCAACCTCACATTGTTGACAACAATGGTCCAGAAAATGCTCTAGAATTTTTTTAGGACATAGAAAATGAAATAGCGGTGTGTTCTGAACATTAATTATATGATCTATTGGCAGTTACATGCATAAAATGATCTACTTTTATGTTACAAATAAAGTTATTTTGTTAGAATTACAAATTCTATGTGCCAGTGTTGATTTTTGTTACTTAAGAATGCAATCTAATTTTATATTTGAAACAGGTTATAAGCCACAAATCCAACAATAGAAGCTTTTTTCTTATTTGCTTCATCTAATTGGGATGATTTGTCAATGCATGGTATTTCTCAATATAACCCTTCTATATTCTCAATCTTAATTGCAGCAATAACTCATTTACTTCTCCCAAGTTAAACTGTGGTGATTAAATAACAATCTTTATTTTTTATTGCGGCTTAGGAGCGCATGTGCTGTTCTTTTTGATCTTGCCCCCAATCCTTTTTGCACATCCTGGTAACATTATTATCTTAAGAAACCTATGTTATATTAAAGAAGTTTAATTTATTTTAGAAAGATATCTTAGAAACACTTAACTATCTGGTGTTTTAATTATGTGTTCATAGTAGTTTTGTCTTGTTGCTTTCTCGTGACCATTTCCCGTATAAACATTAAACTGTTTTATAATAAACACCAGAGTGTATCATTTGTTTAAGATACCGATCTTTTATAGAAGCAGGAGAAACTGCAAAGTTTTCTTGTACAGTTTACTTTTAAATCATACATACATCTTTCTTCTCATGTATTTTTTGTACAAATCTAAAAGCAATCAGTTTTTTGGTATTGAGAACAACAATAAAGAATTTAATATGTTACATGAAATACTTAAGATCGAACCCAACATTTTCTACCATTTCGAACTCCATGCCATAACCTAAATTATGATTCACGTGTGTATTACACATAATTAAAACAATTATTTCTAGATCTAAGCTTTTCTATAAATATAAAATTTCCCTCTTTTCTAAAATACGATAGCTATCTTCCAAATTTAGTCGCCCACGGTTACTTCAAAGTTAACGCAATTTCATTGAAAGCGTAGCCAGAGTAAGGGAACAGATCGCACTCACAACAATTATTAACCTTTAACTATTTCATGTTGTCTTATAAAAGAGCACACGCACGAACGTACGGCTGTTACTATGTGCGTTGTTGCTTAAGAATCCATAATAATTTCCTACTGGCGCTGTAGGCTCTTAACGAAACGACAAACGGAAAAAAAGCGTAACACCGTGTGTGAGAATTGTAGACTACACCGTGTAAGTATGACGACCCGCCCAGAGCGTTCAATTACCTACTGATCTTCGAAAATCATTTTCTGATCTACGCTACAGATAAAGAGAGTCGATGTACGAGAGCAGCAACTAGAAATAACGCTTAATTACTCATGAATGGCGTGATTTGGTGGCTGCCTTAATTTGCCGTTTATTTTTTCGAAAATAACACGTTATGGTAACAAATGTCTTGGCGTACGTTTTTTTTTTTCCAAAGCAATCTCGAGTGACATTCATTGATCCAAACCCATTCATTAGACAGGAAGTATTCCTTATTGCTTATGATTATACGTCGTGTATACAAGTTTTTTTTTTGCAAATACCAATGGATACTGCATAGATATCTTATTTAGTGTGAACGTAAATATCAATAGCTTCCAATTAATGCAATCTAGGAGATACGAGGGATGTCTGGTTACAAAGGTACGTTTGCGGGACACACCGCCGTCGCACTATGGGGCGAACAGGCCAATATCGGCTCAAAATTCAATTTTGGCAACTATGTAGTAACAGTAAAATAAT
>JARFOC010000662.1:467237-486592 GCA_031763485.1 Osmoderma eremita
ACACAACCACTCTATAATCTATAGCGGTCGTGAAACCATACACTCAACTATTGTGTTATATTTACTTTAAAATCTCGTATATGCGTACCACAACGAAATGGGTCACTTTGGCAGAGAAAATACGATTGAACTTATTCAACGCGGTTATTGTTTCCCGAAAATAAAGTATTACATGGGAAATGGTTTATTCACCAAATGCTAAACAGAAAGAAGGGGTTTTGGACCCGATATACAAACGGGACGTCTGGTTTAGTACCCATCATTTAGAAAATATGTTAAAAGTCTTCGGTCAATATATGTTAGTAAACATATTTATTATCCCAAATACAACTGCTTGTTCCAACATATAGTTGTTAAAGCTCGTACAATACGGCACAAACACAACCACTCTATAATCTATAGCGGTCGTGAAACCATACACTCAACTATTGTGTTATATTTACTTTAAAATCTCGTATATGCGTACCACAACGAAATGGGTCACTTTGGCAGAGAAAATACGATTGAACTTATTCAACGCGGTTATTGTTTCCCGAAAATAAAGTATTACATGGGAAATGGTTTATCATCATTTAGAAAATATGAAAAAAATAGATGATCAATTCACGTATTACAAACGTAATAAAAATCTGATGTGTCGGGAAACTTAACCTGTGCTCAGACATTTAAAATCATCCTTACTATATCTTAATCCGCATTGCGAAACTTAAATAAGGGCGTATCCTCGCTTCCCGCCGGACTGCGAGTTTCGCCCGTGTCCTATTTATCTGAATCATAAAACATCCTTCAGCAGTGTATCCGTTCCCGCTTCGCCGGAACTTGTACGGGAATTTGGCAGTCGGGTGGGGTGGAATTCTCGCAGGCGTACTTACACCCCTCGCAAATATCACCTTTTGTGCCCCGACGTTTTGGGAAGTTTATTTGTTTATTAATCTCGCGCGACAGCGCCAACTTCACACTTATCTTTTGGCGCGGAAATAGCGCACGTCAGTCGTAAATTCGAAACGTGCGACGAATGAGCAAAATTGTAATAATATTGTCGGAGTACATTAAGCTCGGGTAAACGTAAATTAGGTCGTTTCGTCTGCCGATAATTTTGATATACATTGAACGAAAAATTTATTTCATATACATATATACATGAACCAGAAAAAGTATTCGATATCCACACACCTAAACTATTTTAATCATAAATTATTTTACTGCATTTATAACTCGCCTATCGGGTTTCATTAATGTATCTTTCATGGAACTTTCATCAAGAGTGATTGTCTCTAGTGAAACATAAATGTTAGAAAGAGATAACTACTAGTTTTTGTAATTATACAGTCGGTCGCATCTGAATCGTTCGGAATCGGATTAATTCTATTTAATTCAGGAAGGAATTTTATGAAGGGAACTAAAAGTATTTAAATCGTTCCTCAAAGGAATCATACCCACTTATGATTCTTTTCCATTCATGAACGAATAGGAATCGAAAAGAGCCCTTCTTTTCGATTTACAATCATACGACTTAGAAATACGCGTTTACGTTGTGTCATGTATGTGTTTAGTTTTAATTTTCTTAATTATTATACATTTTAATGTTGTGGATACAAGTGTTGAAGTGTGTAATTTTACTTTTATTTTATTTAATAACTAAAAAATGTAAAATGAAAGAAATGAAAAAAATGATTATTATAAAAATAATAAATAATGTCGGGTCCTATAATTGTATTTGTATTACTTTTTAACATTTTTAAAACTATCAAATACCAAAGGAGGCCATCCTCCAATTATATTTCTATTTTTTACATTTTCAAGACGGCCTCCTTTTTCATATTTTTAAATTTTTTCCAAACATTTCGAAGGTTTCAATTTTAAAGGGGCCCCCTTTTTAAGTTTTTATTTGATTTCATTTTCCCCAATCTGTATATATTTAATATTATTTAATATACCAGGTATTTAATATTTTTTGCAAACATTTTTAAGAGTTAAATTTTCAAGGGGAGTCCTCTCCAATTATATCTCTATTTTTTACATTTTCAAGGCAGCCCCCTTTTTCATGTTTTTTTTATTTTTGGAAACCTTTTGAAGATTTAAATTTTAAAAGGGCCCCCTTTTAATTTTTTTATTTAACTTCATTTTCCCCATTCTGTATATATTTAATATTATTTAATATACCAGGTATTTAATATTTTTTGCAAACATTTTTAGTAGTTAAATTTTCAAGGGTGTCCCCTGTTTCCTTTTTTAAATTTGATTTCATTTTCCTCACTCTATCCATATTTAATTTTACTTTATTTTATATAATAGTAGATTAAAGGATATACAGGGTGAAAAAAAAGGAATATTAAAACAAAATAGCATAATATTTAATATTATGCTATTTTATTTTAATCTGTCCAGTCCGTATATAATTGATTATATTCACCCTTATTATCTTCCCCACCTTGAATATATTTTATTATAATTTATTTTATTTCCTTTTCTTCACCCTGTATGTCACTCTCTTTGTTTGGTTTTTAACAATCCTTTCTATATATATTACATTTTAATTTTAAATTTATAACTGCCCTATATATTTAATTCGAAGAGCAGGAATATTATATTTCACTTTAACTGCGTAATAAAATAGTATAGTAAAATTTTTCAGTTTACTTCCGGAACAATTCGTTTCAGATAAATTCTCGGATGGAATTTTATTCGTAAGAGAAATAAGAAAATTCACCAACGACTTAAATTTTTAACTCCGAACGGATGCATTCCCAAACGAACGCATCGAATTTTTGAATTCTCCCCACCCTGCTGAGAGTGTAATGTTGATTGTATATGCTAAAATATGTTGGTAGAACGTAATTACGACTATTTCTCTTTAAAAAATGTACACATGCAAAGTGCAAATAGCGTGACAGTGAAATTAGCCGCATTCAGCGAAGAAAATCTGACTGATTTCAATCCAAGTTTCTCCACCAGTTAGTCACTGGTGTGTCTACTGAATGCCGACATTGGCAGATTACTTTTTGTCAAAAACTAAAATTATATCGTTTATGCTATGGTTTCATTTTGACATTCGCACACCAATGTCACAATCATGTGTCAAAATTTGTAAGAATTCCAAACATTCTCGGGCAAACCAAATTATCTAAAATCCTATCGAATTTGAAAGATTAACAACCATCGCAGATGTCAACATGATAGTAGAAGATGAAAAATAGCTTACGCCAGCAATTAGGTTACTTCTTCGGTGGATGGCTGGCTGGATATTTGGTCGCGAAGTATGCCCAGAAAGTATGTGACCTTGTAGGCGTTTGCGAAGAAATTAAATGCGAAGATGACGTGGAAGAAGAATGATGAAGTCATACATTTCAAGCAATATTGGTCAAGTTATAAAAGGAAATTTAATTCTGCGTAAGCGTTATTATACGCATTAAATCGAAATTATAATTTATACTGGACGAAAAATGTTTTTATATATAATGAGATGGATTGTAGAGCATAAATCTGCAAAAATTTAATGTACACTCAGAATATTAAATGTATAGCAATAACCAAATAAATCCTTCCAATTAAAAGCAGTTACAGACGTACCTATCTATGTGTGTTCCAGATTTTTTGCAGTGTTATTGAAGCGAACTCTAGGAGCGTCTAAACATTATCCATAATTCACATCGGTAAAATTCAGTGTTGTTGCATATACCTACTTGAGTAATGAAATATTATGGCAGAAATACAGAAAATAATACTAAAACAGTTCATACAAACAGTCATAAAATTGTGCGTTGTGCAAATAATGAAATTATCGCTATCATGCACAATTACCGCGATATCACACATTACATTCGCTTTGGCGATTCAGGGTAATAGTAATCTGGCATTTCCTTGAATCGTCACCGTCGTACGTTTTTCCCAACTTTACGAACGCACCCTATATTTTGTGTAAGTGCACAATTGCTAAATATTGTAAGGAATGATAATATGGGGAAGGTGTGTATTTTGCAGTATTGTGTCAGCGTTACAATGCACCATAAGTGAAAAATTAAAGCAAATGCACTATAACTCAACTAGAAAGTTAAGTTAATCATTAATAATAATAATTATAAGATCTATGTACCTATATATATTATTATACTCACTAAAACCAATAATTTTAATGATGCTAAGATAAAGATAAAGTTAAACGGTTTCAAAAATTTATAAATTAAAAATTGCTCAGAATCAAACAATAACCATAAACTGCATATTTTGTATCTACATGCATCTATAGATACTTTCGTAGTACCATAAGAGAATACATACATAACTCATTTCCATTACTAGACCTGACTATTACATCAGTACAGTAGTACATTTTTCTTCAATGTTTCTTTCTGTTTTTACGCAAGTGGTTTCTGCGAGCGATAGATGAGCAAAAACTTCGAATACGGAAATATTCTCTCCCAACAACAACGTGACCCTCTGTTTAAAAACTTTAAAACGAAGCATTGTTTTAACTTATGTGTGTATGTACGACCTTTAGGGCATTTTTCTCCAGAAAAATGGTGTTGCGTGTGCGTTAGAAATCTAGTCTGGGCGGTAACCGCGTTTCTAGATACTAGCTAGATCGACCGTAGACGCGAGGAGAACCTGTACAAAGTTTTATCAAAACCTGAATTTTGGGGTAGTCGCACTACCTTGTACCTTGAGCAGGTTTGTATGGATCATCTTCTTCGGAAATATTTTTGGGAAAATCCACTAAATCGTCTTCTTCAGCCTCCTTCGCCACAATCCCTAGCAGTAAATAAATTTGATACGCGGAAACAGTATGTACGCTGAAATTCTCCGATAAAAATTATTATACAGGCGATAAAAATAAATTCGCTCCCATCCCACCCATCGTTCAGAACAACCTTCGAAGCATACGCACTTTTTCACACTAGCATATCTGCGTCTACCTCTTTTTTCGTATTCTTTACGGCCATCTTCGCCGTATCATGCCGTGCCGACTCAATGCTAAATTTATACGACTTCATTACATTAAAAGCCCAGATTCTTCCGCCGATATCGCACCGTGGCAGCGGGATATTCTCTTTTCTCTATTGTCTTCCGGGGTATCGGACCGTTAAAAGCTTTTTCGGGGTGCTCGCGATGCGCTTTGTCGATGGTTATTCGCATAGCTTTCGCTAAGGTCGTCGATTTTTGTTTGCTTCGCCCTCACCGCTGGATTTAATTAAACCCACGCTGGGGTCCCGGTTTTCGTCGTTTAATCATAAGGGGAACATTTGACGTTGACTTCTCGTTGCTTCTATCAAAAATAGTTGTGATAATTATCGTTTTTTTTTCTGTTGCAGTTACGGAAAAGGAAATTCGACAATGGTAAGTTGAAAGCTTAACTAATGCATGATTTTCAACACTTTTTATAGGGCATATACTTTTGGCTGCACATTAATATGTTAAACATGCTGCTAACTAGTGCCCCAAATCGTTTTTTGTCAACATGGCAATATTTTTGGAACAAAGAAATGAATGATACACTGAATAGGAAGAACATTGATTGCTTCAAAATATAATAATAGATTATAATAACTGTATTTAGCAAACAGCTATACAAACTACACCTAGAAGATAACATACAGTGAGCACGTAAAGATTGGAATAAGTTTATTTAAAATTTAGGTGTTTTTTCTGGAAGAAACGCTCGGATCCGTCGATTTTTGGTTTTAGTTGTCGTTTTTCTGATAATACCATGTATACAGGTGGGTATACAGGTGACCCAAAAACATATTATGACAGCTCACATTTTTTTTAATGAGAACACCTTCTTTTATTTCATTTTTTAATTCTACGTCAAATTCTGAACATATTTTGTGTATCATGTCCTACACCTGAATTAAACTGTAAATGCACTGTAAATATCTGTAGCCGTTTAAGTCCCATCAAAGAAAAAGGGTCCCAAAATCTTGTTTTCAAGAATGCCGGCCCAAACATTAACGAAATTTTTGTGATGAAAAGGCATTGAAAGGACCCACATGACGTAATAAATGCTATATATAATATTTATATGCATGATTACATACAGTATCTACAGGAAATATGTAACGAGAGCAGAACGGAAACTGATGATTATTATTTAATATAATTGGTGGTGCTATTGGTTGAAACGGGCAGATATGCTTAATATTAATACAAATTACAACAATAATATGTAATTAGGGATTAGGATAAACGAATTAGAGTAAAGATACGTAATAATTAGGATACATATTTGACTGGTGTCAGTTAGAGTAACTAGTAATGCCATTGGCTGAAAAGGAGAGATTAGCTTAAGATTAAGTAATATAACAGCAACACTATGTAATTAAATACGGAGTAAACAGACTAGAGTAAAAATACCTTAATTATGGATTACAATAAATTAATATATTTTCAAATGGAGGGTAATTTAAGTTTATAATTTATTTGTTTGGTTGAATCGTATCAATTTGGATAATTAGTAATGGTAGTGATTGAAAAGAACAGATAAGCTTAAGATGAAGTGATATAACAGCAACAATATGTAATTTAATATTAGTGTAAACAGAGTACAGTAAAAATACCTGAATTAGGAATTAGGATAAAATACTTTTAAATTTTTGAATCTGAGTTATCTAAATCGGGTACACTTTCGTCTACTTCAGGTTCTTGCAAAAATTGAATAACTTCAGAAGGGTATTTCTTCAACTTCTTCTGGCTTAATTTTCTCATGCCAGAAATATAGGGATCTGAAGATCAAGAAGACTACCGCCTTTTTTCGGAGACAAATGATACGTTTCCGTGTCACAGGGAAACTGTATGTTGCCATCCAGCCAGGATTGGTTTTTGTTGTAAAACTACATTAAAATAGGGTAGCTTACCTGGAATCTTTTTCCATTATTTATGAAATTACAGAAATCTGCTTATTGTGTAATTCTAGTTCTATGCTTGCATGTTTCTAGATTTACTTTTATATTGAGATCTAAAATGCGCCGGAGTTTGTTTCACCCCTGTTGATAATATATCACTTCCGATAACTTTTCTTACTTCCTCATATAAGTAATTACACCTTTCCTTAAACTCGTCCATTGGGCAGCCCTTTAGATATTGAACTAATTCATTGCGGGTTAACGAAACATATTTCGATCGTGAACCTGTGAACAAAAAGAACGTTTAGGTATCTTCCAAATTTAAACTATCCTAACATCGCAAAGTATCGGAGCAGTTTTTTTTCAAAAACTCATTTTATACACTTTAAGGTATAATATAAGCAAAAATTCACCGATTGATCTCGTTTGATAGACTACTTTTTGCTTAACCGAAAACACAAGAAAGATATTCTCTCAATCATTTCAAGTGCATCCACTTTTAAGAATACTGTGTAAACAATTTGAGCATATATTTACTATAAAATGATTTACTTACCACCAACAACAGGTTCCATATTCACTTATTAAAATAGTCCACGTTACAATTGTTTAAATAAATCACAAAGCACACCCTCTCACAGAACTATAAATATTTATCCGTTAGAAATACTAACTTTAGACTCATATATTTGGGTGGCGCTTCATTTATATATAAAAGGGTGGGGTAGGGGTAATAGCTGGATAACAATAAAGTCAATTAGACTTAAGAAACATAAACATTTAACGAGTTCCCTATTTTGAGTTTTGGCCAGGAATTCGGGAAATTTCACCACTATACGCACTGTGCACATGTGTGTACATTTAAATGTATCGATACAGGCTTGGAGGCATTATCTTCCCGAGGCCTCGATCGAGATACCATGACGTCACTCCAATGTATCGAGGCCTCATAAGCTAGCTTGGCGTCAAACCCTACTACTGTGGGCATATTTGCCTTTTTATTTTCATGTTTCTAGTTACAGTTATTAATGGCAAGAACTGTCAAATGCC
Source organism: Osmoderma eremita (assembly GCA_031763485.1). NCBI lineage: Eukaryota > Metazoa > Arthropoda > Insecta > Coleoptera > Scarabaeidae > Osmoderma > Osmoderma eremita. Next base: position 475,127 of record JARFOC010000662.1, read on the forward strand.
CGGATTGCGTGCCTTTCTTGTGTGAATACCGGGTGTTATTGACTGGTGCAAATAAGCTAAATTATTATGTCAATAGAGAGGCTGTAATGTACTTATATCTTCATATAAACTATACCTATATTATTTGACAATATTATGTATGTGAGCAGCAATGAATCCACTGTATTCATTCTAGTTTACTGTTTTTAGATATGCAGTTGGTTAGTTGATATAAAAAGCAATAAATCTTTTAATATAACAGTTGTCATTCAGTTTGTTTAAAAATAACAAACCTGACTCAAAAAAAGTGTACCTTAAAATTACGAACCCCTTATCAGCGCTAGCCTACGATATTTAAAAAGTATTTTTACTATTCGCTTGTATCTTTAGATAACCACATAATTTCCTGGTTTATTTCTCAGAGTCAGCCTTGTACATATATATATCGAAACCGCTAAGAAGAAAGAGGCGTCGGAGGCATGATAGTCATTCATATTTATCGATGACCTTTCGTTATTTTCCTCTATTACTTCAATAGGCCAAAGCACAAACAATTTTATTACACTTCATATACTTCTAGGTCGTGGGTGCCCTCAACGCAATTCTCGATTTACCATGAAATGGGCCGAAATCCCTCTAATAGAAACGTGCACGCTAACCCCACTCATATTGACGTCGGATTTCTTTGTTTAATTTATTACGTACTTGACACACAAGAAACGAAGGAGCGTCGAATTTTATAAGGCCATAAATACATAATAGAAATATAACCGCGGCTGTCTGCATTACATCTTAGACGACCTATTTCGTCGGCACTCCCGCGCACACTTTGTTGTTTTGTGAGGAGATTTATCGACGCGTTTGAATAATTTAATCAAACTTTCGTGTTAGGTAAATATCTAGATGGAGCGTTTACGTTAGTTATTTCGATTCGTGTGAGTCGAGGTAGTTTGATGTGGTGAAAATGGGTCATTTACGGTAGCGGGTTTTTAGATAGAGTAGATTTGTTTATTAGATTAGATTGATCAGCGTAGTTTCCCAATTTAGCAATCAATATTACCTACTTTTAAGACCAACACATCAGGTAATCAATACACTACATGTGTTCAGTTGTTTAAGGTTCTTCAAGCAACAATTCATTATATGTAGCATACTATTGGTGTCACTCTACAACAGCTTCGCATGATGAACTTTTAACCAAGCTTGGCAAAAAGATTTATTTATAAATTGAACATTTGCGGTCTGGTTCCATCGTTATCAGATCGATAATTTGTTGACTTACTCAAACTTAATGTGTCAAAATTTGACAGATCTTGAGAATATCACAATTTAGTATGATTGATGATATGATTACTACATAGAGATGCAGAAACAGTACTGGGAGAGTACCAAGGAGACCTTAGAAAAATCCGATCAATACTAGACGAAGTCTTCATGCTAAAGCAGATTCTACACGGCTGCTAGAAGTATAATATCCCGGCGCCGGGGTGCATATGATATCGTGCATAGATAACGTAGGTAGAAAAGAGCTGCTGAAGGCGTTAAAAGAACTGGGAATTCCAGCAAACTTAATAAGATTAAATTAGAATGACAATACGTAACACAGTAACAACAGTTAAGAGAGGATTTCAATACCAGAAAAGGGCTAAGACAGGGTGACCCACTATCATGCATGCTATTCAATTTACTTCTTGAAACAATAATCAGAAATAGCGGAATAAATAGAAAAGGTACCTTATTCTCTAGGAGTCACCAATGCCTGGCGTATGCGGATGAAGTGGTGATACTGGCGAGAAGTAAGAAAGGAAATTGCAAAACGGTTAATAGAAGCTGCAGAGAAAATGGGACTAGCTAGTATTGAATATAGACAAGACAAAATACATAGAATTGAAGAACAAGAACAGTAACCCTAACAAACAAAATCTCACGGTAAAGAACGAGACGGTAGCGAACACGTAGAGAGAAGAAGTGGAGAGCTACATGTACCTAGGTGTTTTGGTGACTTATAAATGTGAAGAAGACCGCGAAATTAATATAAGGAATGTAAAAATAATAACTGTGCAGGAGGATTAAACAAGGTCCTTAAAGCAAAAGATGTATCCAGAAATACAAAACTTAGGATTTATAGGACTGTGCTAAGACCAACACTAACCTACGGATGAGAAACCTGGGTTATGAATCAGTAAAACTAATTGAAGATAGAAACATGGGAGAGGAAAATCTTGAGAAGAATACTAGGAAGAAAGCATACAGAATTAGGATGGAGAAGAAGAATGAATGCATAGTTCTACGAACTGTATGGAGGAAAGTCAGTGGGGGTAGTCAGGCAGGAGAAAGAAGGGAAGATCGAGGAAAAGATGGATACAAGCAGTGCAGGAGGATTTGGCGGGGAAACAGATCAGAGGATGAAGAAGGATAGCAAGAAGCAGGAAGAAGTGGAAAGAAATCACACAGCTCAAGGCCTAGATGGCCTGTATAAGCTGTATATATATACATATATATATATATATATATATATATATATATATATATATATACTACATATTTCATTTCATTCATTTCAAAACCACTGTTCTCAATCAAAACTACTTCCTTTCTACGACTAAGTTTTTTAATCAAATGGGTTTGGGCTTAATTTACTTCATTCATTCTTCAATTTTAGTAGTTTCTTCACTTCTACTCTTGAAAAGTTTTCTAAGAATTTTCGTGGGTAACAGTTGGGATCACATCACTAAAGCCACCATTTTCTAATGTTTACAATCTCAATGATTTTATGAATGCACCTTATCGTGTGAATTCAGTCCACATCGACTGTTCTTTTGGGAACTCTAACGAGGAACTTGTCAGCACCTGAACAATTTAATAAAAAAATCATTCTCGGCGATATTTATGGTAAGAAGAACAAAACAGGTGGCCACCTTTGAGGCAGCAAAGATGTCATATTGCGCAAACTCCTATTCTTTGCTCTGTTATGGTGTTGTTTTCTAGGGTGTATCAACCGAGGCTGAACTAGTTTTTTTTTAAGAAAAAGCAATAAGACGTTTGAGTAGCCTACAACACAATGAATTATGTATAAACATATTCAGAAGACTAAGGATACTTACCCTGGCATCAGTGTATATACTTACCGTTGTTGTGCATGTTCACAATAATAAAGAACATTTTGAAATAAATGCATCATGCTATGAATATTCTACTAGAAATAGAAACAATTTACGCATTCCATATCACAGACTAACACGGACACAGAAATCGTTAACGTTGTACATGGGAGCAAGACTCTACAACAAGCTGTCACCAGAATTGAAAAGTAAATCCACAGAGAGAATTGTGAATCAATTATTGAGAGATATGGAATGCTGCACAATTGAGGAATTGTTATCAATTTGTTGTTAGTTTGATTTTTTCATTTTATATATTTGTTATATACTTATATTTTTAATTTTATCTTTATATTAATTTTTAATCTGTTTTTTAAATCATTTATGCATATATTTGTTTTGTTCCTCGTGTTATTGTATCGACTATGTATAAAAAATAATATTATTTATTATCATTATTATTATTGGAAAAAAGACACCAAACATTTTAGTTACCGTCATTTTTGTTTCGCATTTGATATTCTCTGTAATCTCACTTTAAATTGACTTAACTGTATTTTTAAGAGTGTTCTATTAAACAAACTCTGATTTATTTCTCCCAAAATTCTGAATCTGCAGCAATTCACTTCTTAGTTATTTCTCTTACCTTTCTCACTTCCACAAACTTACTGAAACGTATCAATGTGTTGGTCTTCTGTTTTCAGTGCACTTGCGTTTCGTCTGGTAAAAACACACTTCATTTATGTTCTCAACTTTTGTCAATATTTGCACAGACCATTTTTATTAGTACGTAATTGATTTTCACAAATAGTGGTCGTTGAATGCTTTTAAGGCTATCTGTATACATATATATAGGGTTGAAGATATGTAGGTGAGGGACTAACAGGGTAGTCGGTCTGTTTAATGTAACCAAAACACATTTATTCATTAAGCTCAATATTTCGTTGTTTATTTTTACAACCTTTACAGGAGCATGCTACTTACAAAGGTTTTTGACAATACATATGAAATATTAATAATAAACAGATCTACTTACAATCTGAGTTCATAATTTCAATTATAAACAGCAAATTATTAACTCAGATTGTAAGTACATAGATCTGTTTATTATTAATATTTCATATTTATTGTTAAAAACCTTTGTGGCATGCTCATGAGGAAGTTGTAAAAATAAACAACGAAATATTGAGCTTAACGAATAAATGAGTTTTGCTTAAATTAAACAGACCGACTACCCTGATAGTTCCTCACCTATATATCTTCAACCCTAACAAAGTACGGTCGATACTCCTACCCAATTTATATATATATATATATATATATATATACAAGTAATTAATATTTGTATAAGTATATAGCATGGCGGTTGCAGTTTTCACCAGGACCATTCATCTTATTCTATTTCCTTTAAACCATTATAATCTATACATTGCACTTATATGTATAATTCTTTAATTGTTCATTAAAGTTCATTACAAGAATATTGATGCAATGCAATATTGCAATTATATTTAGACACTTGAGCAGATTTAGTACAATACCTCAGGAAAATACCATAAATAACATTATATATATTTTACTGTCGGTATAAACCTTTTGTTGAAGCCTTGATTGTCCGTTTAGATAAGAACATAACGTTTGTTCCAAAGAGAATGACACGGAACGCATTGTCTGTTTGACTCGTCGAGGCAAGCAGGTGATATACATATGTAGTTAGAAGCTATTTTTACCGTATGCTACCGCCACAATCGATTTTATTCACTCAATTGCCGACCTATAATCCGTATTCATGCATACGTGAGTGTTTTTTGTACTCCTAACCTAACTTTATTTGACAACAAAATGTCAAGCGTAAGATATAAAAATTATTAGAAGAAAAATTATTTGTTAAATGCGGTTTTATTAAAGAAAATTCCACTTCACTCGTAAATCAAGCGTTAAAGCGAATGTTTAAATGAGCAAATACCATGAAGAAAATAACGGATAGCGTGGTGATGCTCGATAGGGGATTCTATACGACCTGTGCGGTAAACTTTCACGGCGCTACCGTCGTCTCCTGGCGGATACGAAACATCGAGCAACTCTTCGTAAGTAGGGAAGCGGTGTTTGACGAAAAGAAGATAATAAGGGGTGGAATTTCATTCGTATTCCCCCGCTACGGACCGTGGAATTTCGGTCCGCAGCACGGATTCGCCAGGATAATGCGGTGGAAGCTGGAGGAACCGCCCACGCGACTCGAAAGCGGTGACGTTAAGACAGTATTTTCACTGAAAGACGACGATTTCACGAGATCTATGTGGAATTATCCCTTCGAGATATTCTACACCATAATTCTACTTGAGCGCGAGCTACATTTCGACGTCAAAGTGCGTAATCTAAGTAGCGAGTTGCCGTTCACTTTCAACCCGCTATTGCACACCTATTTCAAAGTGCCCAAGGTCGTGGATTGTAACATAATCGGCATGCGAGAAAAGGAAAGGGAAAAACCAAAGCAAAAACCGAACGATGATGCTGCTGAAGAAACCGTGGATGAAGACGATGGCATCTTCGAAGACATGAGCACGCCATTGGAAGAATCCCCTGGAGCGAGTGAAGACGCAGCGGACGATGGTGAGTTTCTCGTCTACATTGACCAGTGGACGGAGACACTGTACGCTAACACCGTGGACAACCACGAATTGGAGCACGTCGTGGAGGATAAGACGATGATAATTAGTAAAAGAAATCTTCCCGATACTCTATTGTGGAATCCCTGGTCGGAAATGGCGAAGGAGGTGCCGAATTTTGGCAGTGACGAGTATATGAAGATGATATGCTTTAAGACCGGTCATATCGCGGAACCCGTTAAATTACTGCATGGGGAGGAGTTCAAAGCCGGTTTAGTATTAAAAATTAAATATCCCGAAATCGATCCTAAGTATCTTTTCTGGTGATGTAAAGTAACTGAATAAAATGGGAGATTAAATCAAACCTGCTTTCTTATTTAACGTTAACTAATTTACAAAATAAAACATATACGTACAAGTGGACATGTCAGAATAAGAATAATAAGAATAAGAGCGCTAGGCATCTGTGGAGGATGTCGAAGGTTCGAATCTCCATTGCGGCAATCGGTTTTTATAAAGATTCCTCTTCCGGTACCCTTCCAATGTTGAGGATAGACCAAGACTGCTGCCCTCTTACGGCGAATAGAGACATTTACAAGCTATACGCTTCGCGCGCACACACACACACAATGCACACTTACACAAACCTAACGTAAAGTTTTACAATAGGCTTCAAGGCCGCAGTGTTAAGTCTCTGCTTTGGATACAAGCAACAATATGTGTGACCCGGTGTTGGTCTTAGAGGTCACGTTTCTGCACCTCCTATTCTGTTTACTTGATTTGATTTTAGCGTCCACGTCTCTGAAGCTTATGTGTAATATGGGGGCAGCATGGTTTTATAAAATTTTATTATCATTTCTATTCACAAAAGTTTGCTTTGTCGATGTTCGATTTGCATTCTTGGTCGTCCTAGTTTTTTGTGTGAATCCTATACAAAAGGAAATGTTAAATTATTTCTGCATAACATGTTATAAAGATGTTTTATCTACGGTGATTGCGACACGTAGGGAATTTGAAAAGTTATTGACTATGTAAGGTGGGTGGTTTCTACGTTGTCAAAATTGAATCAAACCAAACGGCTATTATCTATTCTTTATTATTATTATTTTATATTTCCAAAAGAGATTCTTCTTCCTACGACGTTCCAGAAGACACCTTCCTTCTTCAAAGATTCAAGTTCCATCATTTTACTGAAGCTTTGAAGAGGGAAGTTATCAAATCGTCGCAAAAACTAGAATTTGTTTTGGTTATGTAAAGCAACAAGCTTGGATAATAACTTTATTTGATTCAAGTTATAGACTATTGAAGAATTGAGCTTAGACAGTACTAAAAAATAGATGAAAAGATGGAGGTAGGAAGATGTGATAAGTTCGAAGTGTAAAACTTGGAAAAGAAAAAAATTTAAATTCCCCACAATAAAAGAGAATGAAAACATGAATAGAGCATGAGCCTGAAACGTAGTAATTTATGCACATCGTTGATCACTCCTCCCTCTTACCTTAAAATAGAAATGTTATTGATTTTCCATATACCTTGTAGTACTTCACAGTTCATCGGTAGATAACACTGACCTTTTGTGATCTTCGTATGGATAGCATGGGCGCCAATACTTATCTGTTTCTGTTTCCTGTCTTTATTTTACCTAATTTTCGGTTGCACGGCTATCTTAGGATCGTTGTTTTCCTATGCCCACATTTTGTTGGCCCGGGTGTGTATGCGTTTACCTTATTTTCAGATGACTTCTTTGTATGACGGCCACTTGTGTGAGAAACGGTGTGCGATAATAGCTAACGGCGAAAGTGAGTTGTTTACGCAGTTCACCGCTAAATGTGGATGTTGGAAGCATGGAAACGAATCACTTGTAAACCCCGTATCTACTGCGGTTAACGCACTTCGAATGTGGAACAAATTTATCGTAAATCCTTCATTCCGAAGATCCGGGTAAAACGAAAAAAGAAAATCTAGAAATAGGTCGAATACGAAACTATCTCAACGAAAAAACTTCCCGTTCGAATCCAACGTGATTTAATCTGTAAGTCTGCTACGGTTGAATAAACAGGGAAATAGTGCTGGAAATAAATACGACTTCCAGGTTCTGATAGGTATGCGCCGCTGAGCCATGTTGTAAAGTTTCTTTTGACGTCGTTTCGTAGTAGAATTATGTAATTTGCCTGTGTCTTTTTAAAAATCCAGCTTTAGCTTTGTTAGGGTGGGTATGTTCTTATACTATATTTAAAATTTAATTAAATTCCATAGCATTAGTAATAGAATAAGTAATTGAATTGTTACTATTACATACCGTAGCAATTTTCACGTAAGTTTGCGTATATATTGAACATTGACGGATAATGATGCTAGTGAGAGACAAATTATTCATTTATTCTCCCACTGCAACGTGTGACGCTATTTGGCTATTTTAAATCTACGAATTCGAACAATAATTACATTGTTACATTTTTCGCAGTATAGCAGACGCGTCTACCGTCGTCTAACGACCACGGAAAACCGATAATGTATTAAACTTGAATTTAATATTGCTACCATCCGCTCTATCTAAGTGTGGATGCCGGCATTTCGCCGTATCACGGCTCGTCAGCACACCTATGATAAGAGGGTAGTAGCAATTCTCACGCAAGTTTGGGTATATATTGAACATTGACGGATAATGATGCTAGTGAGAGACACGTCAGAATTGCTACCGACCTCTTATCATAGGTGTGTTGACGAGGCGTGATACGGCGAAATACCGCCACCCACACATAGGTAGAGCGGATGGTAGCAATATTAAATTCAATTTTAATACATTATCGGTTTTCCATGGTCGTTAGACTACGATACACGCGTCTGCTATACTGCAAAATATGTAACAATAATTATTGTTCGAATTCATAGATTTAAAAGAGCCAAATAGTGTCACACGTTGCAGTGGGAGAATAAATGAATAATTTATCTCTCATTAGCATCATTATCCGTCAATATATATAAATATAAAAGTTAAAATTATTTTTTTTAATCTACATACGTTCGCCAAATGTCTTCCATTACAATTTATGCATACCTGCCGTCGGCCTAGAAGTTTTGCATAACTTCTCGCCGCACATTGACAGATATTGCTCCAATCTCGTTCTGAATACGCTGGAAATGTGTTGGTTAGGTCGGCGTCAAACACTTTTGCTTTTAGATACCTGCATAGAAAAAATTCGCAAGCCATTAAATCTGGAGAGCGAGGTGGCCAAGGGATATTTCCGTTTCGAGAGATGACGTGTCCCGGGAACAAAGCATTCATTGATATTCTTGCACTGTGGCTTGTTACACCATCTTGCTGAAAAAGTGTGTCTTCATTTATTGGAAAATCGGCGAGTTGTGGTGTGAGAAAGTTATAAATCATTGCAACCTATCTCTCAGAATTAACAGTCACTGCATTTTCAGTCTCATCTTTTAAAAAAATGGCCCGATAATTCCATTTGCTAAAACCACGCACCGTACTGTTACTTTTTGGGAATGAAGGCGCGTTACATGGAGTACAGAAGGGTTTGCCTCCGCGAAGTATCTACAGTTTTGGTTATTAACAGCACTAGAGAGGTGGAAGTGTGCCTCATCGCTCATCCCCAAGTTATTTATCTGGTCGTCATTTTCTTCAAGCCTCCTGAGCATATTCTTACAATAATGAATATGTTGTCGATTATCCCCTGCATTAAGAGATTTCACCATCTGAATCTTGTGAGGGTGAAAATGAAGACCTTTATGGGGAATCTTTCTCACCGATGTGTCACTTATTGCAAGGTGCGCAGCATAACGTTTGACCGATCGGCGTGGGGGTGTATGGGTGAGCATCATCGTGCATAAGACCGAAATTGGGCTCCATATCATTCGCAAAAGCCACCACGCCATTCTCGAGAATAGTGTCAATGTAGGCTATGGCATCTAAACACCCAGAGACTATAGGCCATTTTTCTAGAAGCTATTTTCCGCTTTCGGCATTTTCCAGTTCGACTTTTGCACTGGCTCATCTCTTAAAATCGTTTCCTAGCATGGTGAACACCAGACTTCTAAGTACTGACCTCTTCGGCGACAATGACCGCCCTTCTTGAAGGAGAGTACGGCTTCGATTTCATTCAAATACCTCATTTCGACTTTATAGTTGATATATAGACAGAACTAGAGATTATCTTCAGTTGCTATCGTGACAATTTTCTAAAACCTGGAAAAATTAAGTTGAATTTTGCGGACCGCCAAGGTGATACAACTAGGCTTTCTTAAAATCTTAGAGTCTTTTGACAAATGAAGACCTATATTTTTTTTTATTTTGAGACACCTCGTGGCATTTCTCTGTTATGTAGAACATTACGGCTTCTTAAACTACTGTCCCCCTAATTAAGTGGAGCAGTTTATATCAATATCCAGGTTTTTGATGAATGAAATATGGGTGTCCCTGATTCCGGCATTCTTTTATTTCAATTTTGTTAAATCCGCATTTGTTTTTGTTTCCTTTCGTTGCTTGGTCCCTTGTTAGAAGACACTCTACGTACTTAAAGAACCTCAAAAACAACATTTGAAGATATACCAATACTCACATACAATTAGAGACGCAATATCAGTAAATGCTACTTATTTGAAAATATTTTTAGCTCGAGCGAAAACTAACAGTCACAGTTCAACACAACTAACAGAAACGAGGTCCACACAAGGGAATTCTTACAACAAAAAGCTAATTGAAAATCTTTTTACACCGTCGACAGTAAACCGTTTGGCACTTATCAACCGACATGCAAGCAACGCTCAAGGGACGGTACAGTGGAATGGCACTATTAAAGCTCTCTACGTCTGCGATACAAAAACCACTATCGTCCGAAACACATTTCTCGACGCCACAGCCAATAGATAGATAACTAACTAAATTTTGTCGACAAATCCGTAATCGAAAAAGAAATCAAGTTTATTTGATTTTGATTCGGACAGGGTAACGTTATGCTTGTGGTAAATGATCGCAATTCGAGTGACTAGCAACTGTCTATTTTTCTTTGTTTCTCTTTTAGTAGACTTTTGAGATTTCGACAAAAGAATTAATACGTGTATTGCCAAGTAGGAATTAGGTAGATGTGAAGCACTACTTTTATATGTTTACCAAATTCGACGAGGAAAATTAGGGAACAAATTAATAATGGATTAAGTTTAATTAAATATGGTACTCTAAAAAGACAGGAATAACAACCAATTATTGAACCCTGTAAAAGACTGTAAGTAGAAGGCATCGACAAAATATTCTTTGGAAGCGCCAACACAAGACGGGAAAATCTAAAATTAAAATTAATCTATACATGTACTGAAGAACATTAAGATCGAACAGGAATGAAGAAGAAAGAAAAATATATTTAAAATATTCCACAGCAAGTAAGAGTGGAAACACTATAAACAGCATAATAAAATATGTGATAGGATAGAAAGAATAACAGATGACCGAACTGAATGCTGAAGCTAATGGCAAAGAAAGTGCCAAACTACAAATAGAGAAGCAGTCAGCCAAGAAATAGATCAAAGAAGTAACGGTGATAGAGAATCTTAAAAGATAAAGGATAAATGAACACAAATAGGATTGGAACATGGAACAATTAATTGTACAATTAGTAAAACTCGGATTGGCTTCTTTGAAACTACTGTGTTTGAATATTTATATTTTGGATAAAATAATTATACAACCTGGGCTATTAACCGTAAAAATGCCATTATCGGCGCATGGTTTATTGCTGGAATCACCATACTAGCAAAAGCAATGAAAGGGG
>JARFOC010000662.1:486692-503522 GCA_031763485.1 Osmoderma eremita
CGCGAAGTTATTGCGAAATGTCCTAGCCACTTGCCTGCGTCACGACATACCCCATCTAGGGGACACCGGTCAAACACCGAGTCACCGAGACAATAAACAGCAATAAACCATGCGCCGATAATGGCATTTTTACGGTTAATTGTTTTTGGCATTTTTGATGTTTCTTAACCTGGGCCATCTTAGCTCAAAACTTATGAGCCCTCAGAGGCTTTCTGACAAACCTGTATGCATGATATATGTATAATAACCGTTCTTGATTCATATGTTATATATATAACAGCTCTTCAGGCCTTAAAGGCCCATAACTTCGATGCTCTTGACCACGGATTTCCATTTTTTCCTATTTCTTGCCCTTCCCTCCTGTACCGCGACTCCTGCTTGCCTCAGATCCTCCTTCACTTCCTCGATCCACTTCTTTTTTGGTCTGCCCCTTTTCTCCTTACCGCCTTGTCGCATGAGAAGTGATTACCTATGTGAATACGTATTTCGCGAATACGTTGATTCTAGAAGCACGTGTCTTGAATTAATCAATGTAATGTGAAATGAGGAGTGTTCCGATACAGTGTATTTAGTAGTGTAACTGTTAACATTGCCTTACCTATGTAGCACTATTTATATAACTGTACTTATCTGTAAATTAGAACTGGGACCAATCTTGAGTCACTAACCTATGCTCTTACCCATGTACTTCTATTAATTATGCATAGCGTCACCTGCCAATAACAAGCAATTAATTGATGGATCCCCTTTTAAACATTTCAACATCAAAGTATTAATTTACGTCGAGCACGATACATCCTCGATTAACCACAACTGTTGCGCTGTGCTAAGTAAAATACCGTCGTATATATATAGTATACTTATACCATGGGTAGACACACACGAAAACTTAACCAATTAAATTTTGCGGATTTACGCATGTAAAGTTTTGCGCTACTAGAGGGTACTTCAGATCATATGCGCCGACCTTCGAAGCACACTTGCTCTTAATAAAGTTACAACGGGCTTACTGAAGTAGACATTGGAAATTTAAAGTTGTTGAAGCAGAATGGAACTGGGTGAAGGTATTACAAATATGTAATTTCCATCCGGTATCCGAGTTAGCGGGGTGAAATAATGGAATAAGATGTTAGGTAAAATGTTTTAGATTATTCTCGTATTTAAGGATATTAATTTAGAAGGCAGAAGTAGGTGCTGTATTATGAATAAGTAGAGTCACTTATGTTCTAGTTTTTATGTGCACGAATTACACAACGAATTAATAAAATATTCTATGCGCAAAAATCTGCTAGTGTCAGTTTCTTCTCGAATAATTACCGAAGTATACAACATAATGCGATAGAAACAAATACATAAACACAATGGACAATGACATTATTTCACACCATTTGAATTGTTGAAAAACATCAACAAAATTGTGCATTAGTAAGTGATGCAGTTCTATATGTTAATTCTGCAAGTAGAAAAGGATACAAATAGTCCCATGTGGCAAGCGAATAGACTATAGTAGCTGTAATGATCCAATAGTTTTTATGTGACATTTTGGAAAATCCCGAAAACATCTGATTATCCTATTTATGTCAATTGTTTGTGCTGGTGAAAAAATATATACGACAAAATACAATAAATAAATAATATAACGGTAAATACCTGTTAAGACAACATAGTTAAAATGCTTCTTTCCCGATTCCATGGGATAATTTGCCTCGGGAACGTCTCTTTGTAATGCCCAGCAATAGTCAGTGTCCAGTAGTAGGCATAGTAGCACTCCATTTCCCTTGATACCGCTTTTCGACTTATGAAATATCTTGGCGAAAATGTTCACCATGCTCGTCGCTAACGGCGCCAGGGGAAGAACACCAAATGATGCGGTTTCAGTGATATGTTGCATCCCATACCGTGGTATAATCTCTGGAGTTCATATATAATATCGCGATAGTTCTCTGCCTTATGATTGCCGAAAAAGTTATGCAGTATTCTTAAAAAACATGCCAATAGTTGTCGTTCCTGTCTCTGGTGTCCCACTCGCATTGAAAACAGCAGGAATTTGAGCTGCCGCCAAGCAGATTTGCAAGCACTTTGAGGTTTCCACATGTACTGCATTTCTATTTCTTGTATTTGATAAGTGTCAAAAGCAGTTTCATGTTTTCATAATTCTACTTCATACAAAATAGTAGTGGCTTGAAAGAGTAAAACTAAACCAAAAAATGAGTGAACAACTCTAGATACGTATTTCGGCAACTAACCTGCCATTCTCAGTAGAATCTACTTCATCATCTACTTCTTCTTTTGTGTAGGCTGCGCCTGTTTCTGTTCACACATCTCCCACTGTTTCTGTTGATGTGGACGCCCAGCTTTCTATCCATCTTTTTTATGGTCCTCCTGGTTCTCTTTTTCCTTGTCGTCTCAAATCCTCTCTCTAGATATTTTCATGAGTCTGTTATTATCCGCTCTTCCTATATGTTCGTTCTATTCTCTTCTTCTTTATCTGACAAACTTCATTATGTCTTTACTTTCATTACTTCACCCTCCCTTCTTAAAACTTTATTCCGTATCCTATCCCCTCTCGATTTCCCTACTATCGATCTGAGTGTGTTATTCTCTGTGGTGCGCAGTAATTGTTTGGTCTTGCCGGTGTCTCCTCTTGTTTCTGCCGCATGTGTCATCACCGATCTCACATTTGCTTTATATATTTTTATTTTACTTTCAGTGTTTAGGTATTTGTTCTTCCATGCAACATCTGTTAAACATCCTGATGTTCTTGCTCCAATTATAACCTGTTGTCTTACTTTGTGTTTATTTCTTTCACTTGTGATTTCTACACCTAAGTAATTAAAGCTTATTACTTGCTCTATCATTTTTGTCTGTATTTCTAATTTACAGCGTATGGGTTGTTTTGATATTACTAGTGATTTAGTTTTTTTCGGTTGCAATGGTCAGAAACATTTCGGCTTCATTTGTGAATCTATGAAGTAGTCTTTGTTGGTTATCTTTTGTATCTGCGATTAAATCCACATCGTCAGCGTAGCAGACTCTATACCCTTCCATTGATCTTACGTTGTTTATTAGTTTATCCATTATCATGTCGAATAAGAATGGGCTTAATGAGTCTCATTGCCGGATTCCGTCTTCATATTTAATTTCGTTTAATAGCCCATTTTCTGTTAGAACCCTTGTTGTTGTGTCTGTGTTTATTTCTTCTATTATTTGCATTAATTGTGACGGTATGTTGTTTTCCTTCATTAATGTTATTACGTCATTCAGTTTCATCCGAAAAGCCGTCCTCAGGCCCACAAAACACATAAAGGTTGGTACGTTGTATTCGATCGCTTTTTCCACTAATTGCCAAATAACAAATACAGCGTCTACAGTTGACTTATTTTGGCGAAATTTTTGTTGTTTTTAATTTATGTGTAAATATGGTTGAAGTTTATTTAAGATAATTTTTTCAATAATTTTTGCGTTGCGTGTAGTAGGGTTATTATCCTATAGTTTTCTAGGTGGTTTTTGTCACCCTTTTTAAATATTGGTGGCGTTATGATAGTTTTCCATTTCAGTGGTATCGCTCCTTGTTCCATCATTGGTCTGAATAACTTGCTCAGCTCTTCTTTCAGATGACTTTCGCTATTTTTTCTGATATGTTTACTGGTTCCTCGTCATTATAGTTGGGTCTCCACTGTTTCGGTTTATATTCTGTCTCTATATTGTAAAGATTTTTTAAATATTTTCCCACTGTTCGTTTATGATTGTAGTAAGTTTAATTGCTTCATTAAGACCCGATTTTCGATTCTTTAACATTCATGTTTTCTTTTTGTGAGCCATATAGGTCCTTCTCCATATCCTTCGTATGTTTTCCCAATACCCCACTTTCAATTGTCTAATTTCTTGTGTTATTTTGTTTCGTTCTTGTATATATGCGTTACTGTCTTCTGGTGTTCTTGTCGTTCTGTATCGTAGAGATGCTTCTTTCTTTTTAATTGTTATTCCTTTTACTTCGTCGGTGTTCCTTGGGGTTTTCTTTGCGTGTGAAGGGTTTAGTTTTACTCTTCGTTTTCCTATAGACTCCTCTGCTGTTTTTGTATCATTACCCTTTATTTTTCCCCATGTACTTCTATAATATCTATTTCATTCATAGGCCCCTCCTGGATCCTACTTTTCAGCCTCTCACTGTATAAACGCTTGGTACTTTCATTTTCAAATACTTCTACATTGAATTTCTCTATATGCTCCGTGTTCTTCCTCCTTTTTTTTTAATTGGTGTTTCGTTCTTATTTTACATAGTAACACTGTGTGGTCGTTGTTAACATTTGTTGATTTAAGAGTCCTTACGTCCAGTATTTCTGAAGGTGTAGAACCCACAAAGGAAAATCATGTTAAACCTAATATTCTGAAAAATATGCACTACACCAGAACATCAAAACCGAGATAAATAACAACAGCTTCCTACACCGGTGCCATAAGAAGTCATCATCACCAACACAATGCTACTTGTTCGGGCATGACTCATCGCCAATGTTGCCAGACCGCTGACATTTACTACCTGTATAGAAATTCCATGGACATACTCCGACACTGTTTTAAACCAACACATCTATCGAACACCTAAAACAGCTACTGCAGAAGAAAGAATATTCAGCGCTTTCAAGGAATTTTAGAAAATAGCGTAAAAACCCACAAAAATACTAAGCCCGATAGAAAAAAACTGATTTCAGTTTTGAAATCAGTATCATCGACTTTACTTAAAACACCTGTCACATTGCTTGTGACAAATGTGTTGTTTACCACTGTTAGTAGTCTTTCTGATTTCTCGATGTCTAGTTGATGTTCGTTCTACTACTACAAACGAAGGAATATCTTCCTCCGTTTTGCTAATCATCCTTTTCGACCTCAATTATCGCGTAAAAATAGAAATTTAGCATTATTTATATTTTATTTCGTTTATTCATTATTACATATGTACATAACTTGCAACACAATAGCAATTCCTACATAATTCTTTTACCTTCTTAGCATAAATCAAAGCGAATCGCCTGTTTACGTCAGCATTCGTATCTACACGCAGCTTCTGTCCGGCTTTTAAGCACTGACAGCTACAATGGTCCACTGAAAAGAAGGATATACGACCGCAACCCGGTGATTTATTTTGCTTTCTTTAGAACCCAAATTCATTTTGCCTGGTAACCAGCTGCGCACAGCAAGAAAAAGCGCTCACCCGTGAAATTGGTTGTAGTAAGGTCAAAAATTTCCTTTTTGGAAGGGAATTGGTGCAACGTTAAAAAGAACACACAAATAATTTCACGCTATACGACTATGTAAAAATATAAACATGAACATTTCATTTCTTCAATTCAATTCTTTGAGAAAGTGTTTCCGAATGGTCAAGCGTTCGTTCGTATATATCGCGATCGATGCCAAAAAGCCCCCTTAAAGCCCCCTAAAGCATTAGAGGAGCTGAAGAAGTCAAGATGGGATTTACGGACAGCTTTGAGCGGAGGAAACGTAGGGATGAAAGTGCCTTTAGAATCTTTAAAATCCTAACTGTACATATTACAGTCGCTAAAGTCGTAAAACAGTGATTCATTGTGAAAATGGTCGAAGATCTATTATGGTAGTTTACTCCTCGCTGCTTAAACATGCATTACTCCTGTTTTTTTTTAATATTTATTTTAAAAAACTACAAAAAGCATACATATACCCAACCAATGCATCCACCATTCTTTTTCGAAATTATAACTGTAGTAAAAAGAACTTTTGTATGCAACAAATAAATTAAAGGACCTTGTTCATCATATTTATTCCACACATCCTTGTGGCACCCCGGATCACTATATACCTATTACGTATCATAACCTGCTAAAACCCTATCTAAGCGCCAGAAAAATCAGAACTAGAGTTAATGAAAATATATTCATTCAATATCCAATATTCAAATGTGTAATGCCCCAAGGCAGAGTAAAAATACAAGAATTGGGGCACTCACTGATGACACGAATGACCATTCATACGAACCTCACGACCCCACAAAACCACATGGACCAAATTCAAAATTGGTCACAGAAATGGAAGACCAAAATCAATCCAGTATCCCGTACTGGAAGGCAAGGATATTGGTGCGTTATTAAGAAAAACGGTATCTGTCAATATACCACACACCAATATCCTTGCCTTCCAGTACGGGATACTGGATATGCATTTGGACAAGAGAATCACATGGAAACAACACATAACCATTAACGCAACAAATATACCGAAATCTACAAGAAATACAATGACAACCAAGACGAAAATCCAAGACCTCGTTAAAAATCAAGATTCTACTCTACAAACTGGTACGGCTATATGATGCTGAACTCTGGGTATGTGCTAACAAGTCACACTAAGCTCTAATATAAGGAAGTCGATCTAAGATGTTGCGAATAATCACAATAATCTAGTATGTCTTCAATCAAACACTCCACCGTGACTTGCGAATCCCCTGCGAGAAGCAAATTGGATGGGCGTTTCGCTACGGCATTAAATGCTTTTCTAAGAACATAATGATAGAAGACTGGCGAATCTGGAGTGAAAGAATAATGAAGACTTGTTCTGGAGAAAACCTCGTCAAAAGAAACATCAAAAGTGCCAAAAACAACTAACCGAAAAAAATGCTATTAGTGGCTCATGGTTTATTGCGTGAATCACCATACAAGCAAAGGCAATGAAAGGGATACAAGCATTAAAGACGGATTCGAGTTTCTGCCTACCAGGGGTCATTAACGTCTCTCCGAGTGCTAAACCCACTTTTATCGCTAGTGCGTTTCCGAGCTCATTGCGAAATGTCCCAGCCACTTGCTTGCGCCACGACATACCCCATCTAGGGGACACCGGTCAAACACAAGCTACCGAGACGAATGCAATAGGGCCAGTAATGCAGTAGCATTCACAGAGACGCTGAGGATGCCTGGTCGGCAGGAACTCGAGTCCGTCTTCAATGCCCATTCATTGCTTTTGCTAGTATATCTATCTAGCAATAAACTATGAGCCTGTAATGGCATTTTTTTAAGACCTTACCAAGTTAATCAAAAACAATCTAGTGCTTAAGATATCACATTAGCTCATAGAATATGCTGTACCTATATTCTAATAAATACTCAATACAAAAACAATATTTATCCGTATTGCGGAGATTTTACAATTCTTATTATACCTAAGCTATTCCTAACTAACTATAAGCAACACGTGAAAGATATTATCAGCCATAATAAATATCAAATGCCCAATTAAACTTTTGGGTATCGATTTCCAACTTCGCCCGTTACAATACTGCAGTCGTACTGAACATATTTCTAACTACACAGCTTATTTATAGTTAGTCACGAAGGTATTGTATGTAATATATTCATTCCTGCGACGTAAACTAGAACTGGGCGAGCCGCGCGTACGTATGTATATGACATAGAATGTCCTCACCGTAAATAAAACGACTCGATGTTGGATGTCATAAAGCGGTCTGCAGACACATTTATTGTTCTTTGAAGGGCTGGTGCACAGAAGAACACATATATTTCGTAGCACCGGGAAAATAAGCAAATGTAACAACACTCGGGCGGAAAGTACTTCCTTTCAGCTGCTATCTATAAAGTTTAAAGTGTGCCATTGAAAACAAGGAGCATTGAAAGCAATACGACAAATCAGTAACACCGCTTCTCAGATCGTCTTTCCAATAGTTGCAATGTTATAGTGTTCTAGTGATGTTGGTTGGTTGTTTAAATTCAGAAAATATCACTTCACTTTTTAACGTTTCAAAAAAAGCTTTGATCTGGATTTTTATACTCTATCCGAGCTTTTGTTTTCACGGCACAGGATTTTTATATTATAGCAGATGGGGTCTATATTTAAATTGCAAATTAGGTATAAACGGACGCTTTATTAAATATT
The DNA here is from genome assembly GCA_031763485.1 of Osmoderma eremita. Taxonomy (NCBI): domain Eukaryota; kingdom Metazoa; phylum Arthropoda; class Insecta; order Coleoptera; family Scarabaeidae; genus Osmoderma; species Osmoderma eremita. The sequence continues at coordinate 494,610 of JARFOC010000662.1, forward strand.
TCTTCTCTCTCGCTTTGCAGGCACAAAGGCTTCCTGAAGGACTGCCCCAACGGACTGCTCACGGAGCAGGTGAGTCGTTCTAATTTTCTCTTTTATTTAATGATGTCCTCCATTTCCCTCACCCTTTGCACATAGATAAAGCTTTTGCTCAAATAATTCAATTAAAACAAACCGGTTTAAGTTGTATTTCCATACAAATGCTGTGAAATTAATACAAGATTTTTGTTACTTCAGTAAGATATGACGTATGTATGTTCTACCATAATTAGGAATTTTAAATAAGTTCTCGATAGTCTAAAATGTCAATTATAATTTTAAAAATAAATTAAAAGGTCAAATGGGAAAAATTAGTTACACCTTCAACACCTTTTTTAATAACTCTTGAAATCAACCTTCATTTAACTACTTGGTTTTATTTTTACAGAATGAAGCCTATACCAAAATTAAATATTCATAATTATTAATTTCGTTATTATATATGAAGTTTGCTAAATTAGCAAATTAGTAACATTTGTTGTTGTCGGTTGAGATGGCGCAAACAACAGGCAACCAAATATTTCATTTCCCAGAAAATTAAAAAAACACTTTTTTTTTAATGGAACCTCCTATATATTTTTACACATTTTGAAAGAAATAATATTGTGAACAAAAAATTGTTAATACATTACTACTGTAAACCTAATAAAAAAAAGTAAATAAAAGGCACTTGTACTTTCTGTTAATTGTCAAAATAATGTGCAAGTAGCATGGGGTGGACAAAGTAAAATAGAATAATAATATTAAATATATACATGTTGAATAAACCGATATAAAATGAAGTAAAATAAAATATGTATGGAGTGGGGAAAATAAAATCAAATTAAAAAAGGGAATCCCTTCAAAAAAATTTAAATTTAATAAAAATAAATAAAAGGGAGGCCCCTTGAAAATTTAAAGTCTTAAAATTGTTTGAAAAAAATTTTAAAAAATAAAAAAGGAGAGCCCCCTTGAAAATGTGAAAGATTTAAAAATGTCTGGACAAAAAAAAAATTTAAAAGGAAATAAATCAAAGAAAGAAGATTTCTGCCAATAGCCGGCACCGTACGTTCAAAAAATGAAGTATTTAAAAAATATATTTAAAAAAATATATAAATATACCTCTTTAATTTATTTAGTCATTCGACGCCGATAAGATCACACGCTAACACGGATCTCAGCTGACTGGTAACTGGTACCGCTTTTGGGATTGTTCCATGAATCCGAGGCTGGGCGTTAGATGTCTCTCGGATTTTCCTTAAAGACATGTGCTAATGTTCGGTTAACAATACGAAATATTGAACGAGCGACCAGGCATCCTCCGACGTGCACTGATGATGACTAGGTGAGTCCGAAACAGCTGTCTGAAACTATACAATCAGACGTGTTGTGTGATCTCAGAGGTATATTTATATATTTTTTTAAATATATTTTTTAAATACTTCATTTTTTGAACTATTGGCAGAAATCTGCTTTCTTTAAATCATTATTATTTAAACTATTAATTATTACTAATCACACTTATCTGTCACTTATGGGAAAAAGATTACTACCAGCTCTTACCAATCACTCCATAATTAATAATCTCTTACCATCTTCAATTAAGAATAATGCTACACGACCACATATATAAATAAATTGACTGTACTGATTGTAATTCATGTTATATAGGACGAATAACAAAAAAAAATTGAATACAGACTAAGAGAACAGGAATTTATATTAAAAATAAAGATACTAACAAATCGGCTCTTGCATACCACATTTTAAACATCAGAAATTCTGACCATTTTGCGACCATAATGCGCCCATAAACAAAATCGAGATTCGTCAGTGAAGACGATTAGATTCCACTGCTCATTCCACTGCAATATTTCGTTACACCACTCTAGCCGTACAATTTTATGGTGTGGAGTTACAAGTAAACTAACAAATTGTACCTACCATCTAAGCCCAGAATATCGAATTTCTCGATATAGAGATCGTATGGAGATTTGTTGATTAATTCAACCCCTCCATCTATCACCAATTTTCTTCAATTCTTGGTACGAACAAAATATATTTTTATGAGAATTGCACAAAGAAATATCCATGGTTACCGGGGGTGTGCATTTTTTATGGCGGCCAGTTTATTTCTAACACACGACGCAAAGATAAACACTGCTCCAAAAATTTATACTTTCAAAAGACCATCCACGACAATATTTATAAATGCTAAAATCCTAATCTAAAGAACTTTAACAATTAAATTAGGGGGGACATAGAAGCATTAATTTGGAAGAACCAAACTTTATGACGTAATAAATACCAACTTTATTTCCTTTTTCATCATTTACGATCATATCTTAATTACGGTATAATATTTCAAGGAATAACATCTTCACGATTAATTTATTTTAACTACACCCAGCAAATATTCTTCCTGAAAGCTAATTAAAGAAATTATGTTCCTTCATGATTTTATGGGCATAAGTTTTAGTGAAAGCACAAAACCTCCCATCCAAATTCCCTTAATCTCTATTAATATTTTATCGATTACAATACCCAATAATTTCGGACTGAAACTTTTTATTGCGTCGTAAAAAAATTTACGTAAGCCATTAAACTCTCTTTGGACGTGTGAATTTTCGAATGTCCTTATCTAAGACGCATCTTTTCTTTTGTTTCAGGGCTTCATAAAAATATATAAACAGTTCTTCCCGCAAGGAGATCCTTCCAAATTTGCCTCGCTAGTTTTTAGGGTATTCGACGAAAATAATGTAAGTATACACAAGAACATACATATCTATTGTAATTTATTTCGGAAATATATTAAAAGGAATAGGATTATCGTCAATATAAGGCGAATTGTTTTAGCAATCTCCTTTATTCGCGGATATGAATCAAACAGAACCATACAGCTGTATTTTTATTTATTTAGGACCGAGATACATCGCAGAAATGTGGAAGGATATATTCCAATTCTCTTCACAGCCTAACTGTCGCCGTATACCAAGTGATAAATGCCAACTACAATAAATATTTTATTATCCTCCTTGGAAAACTCAAACTAGCCTCCAGAAAGACAAACATCGTAGGGATAAAAGTTCCGATAAAATTCGAAACAAGACGAGGAAGCTGTTTAACTTTTATATGCCGTGCGGTCCCTGACCATGATAGATCGTTTTATAATTACCCCTCGCGTGACGGTAGAAGACAAACTAACTATCGACGAATCCCATCTCCTGCCTTGTATCTTTCCAATACGCCTGCTTCTATTTACCAGGGAAATTTATATTTCATTCGTATTGTATAGCGGATAATTGGTTACAATTACACCGCTTCCTTGAGAAAACGAAATAACCAGTCGAAGCATACACGTATGCTCAGCTTTCACCGGGGTGCATTTTGAATGAAATTCTTTGTCATTGACCAATTGCAGAACCAATTGTTCCATACCAGAAGTTCCATGAAGTTCACATGATATGCGAGTATAAATGTGAACTAGCAGCCGACTGTATGGAATTCAAAAACTACGGATTCCCGAACAAGGTACGTCACTACGCGCGCGACCTTCACAGCGACTACAGAAATCCAGTGGTGTCAGTAGAAGTCATCTGGGGTGGTCACGCGAATGATGATCATAAACTACCATACACAGACAAAGATGGCCACGCTGTGTCGATGGTAGGAGCTGTACTTCCAGTTACGATAAATACTGACACGTCCTGAATGTTGAGAGTGCAGGACAGAATATCTTAAATATCGAAAATACCTATCAACGTGGTGAGTAAAAATGTCTTGAACGAGAGCATAAACGCGTGGTTCAGCGAAATAGTGGACGTAACGCAAGATACGATACTGAGTTATCCAGACTTTCCGGGAAAAATAATTGGTCATTTCACCCAAGTCCTGTGGACCACAAGAGTCCTTTCACTTCTCTGCCATTAATGAATGTACCTTGTCTCTTGTCCTCTACGACTAAACTTTTTTTGTTTCGGTTTCCGTTGCCAGAATCTTTATTGACCTCCCGTCGACATTAATATTTGAAATATTCTTGGGAGATTATTTTTTCAGTCATGATTTGTAGTGATTGCTTTGTTTATTAAAATAGTTTCCTTTAACTTCTTTTGTCAAAAATATAGTTTACATGGGCTTATATTAACTGACTTACTTGCTATTAGCAAAAATGTTTCTATCCGCATTGGCCAAAAAAATTGAAAACTAATTTCAATTTATGAATTCAACGCTCACATATTTTCAAATGCAAATGAGAAAGCAAACCTCTATGAGATTTACTAAATTTACAAATGTCATAGACAATTTTTGTGATTTGTCTTTACGATTTTTTAGGAAACATTCCTGCGATATCTGCTTGTTTACAACAATTCTTATTTAATTTTTAGACAATGAACATTTGACACCAACTTCCTTTCAGTTCTCCTAATCATTGAATGGACTTCTGTTCGAAAAGCAAACTTGTTCTGTCACGTGTTCACATCGTTTAATTATAGTCCATTATTGCTGAGAACTATTCCGTGTATTACCTAATTGAAACAATTCAAAACAAAAACAAATTTTTATTCATTCTTTAATATTCATTTTGATAAATATTAAATATTGATAGCGCATACTTACATATTTCCTTTTTTTTTCTTCTTTAATCAACAAGAACCCTAGGAAAGAGAATTATAAATTTCCCTTTTACAACTAAACTACAACAATTTCAATTTCTTCCATGTGCCAGTCATTCGATCCACAGCAGGGTTCCACAACCTCTCAGAATTAGCACTGAGCGAATTCTCATTGAATTCATCCAAACGCCCCCTGGCGAATTTCCAATTGAAGTTGTTTGTAGGTTTGTACAAGGGGCCAAAGAATCTTCGGTCAATCGTCAAGATTCTTTCTCGTCCTCTCCTTGAAGGCTATTTGCACGCACCGCAGTCGAAACTTCAACAATTAAAGTTGGCGAAAATGGCGTCAGCTCACGCCCTTTCAACCGTAGCTTCCGGGAAATCTGGCGGTCGAGAGAACTATAGTCTTGTAACGATGCTGGTTTTCTCGTAAGGGTCTCCACGTGGAAGTTCCGTACAGCGATTTTCCATTTGCCAGCGTATACCTAATTTGAGTTTGGAACCCGTAAGACAAAAGTTTTGTCTGCAGTTAGGATGGGATTACGTAAACCGACATAGTAACAGTTATGAACAGCTGGTGTTTATAAGGACGCCCTTGGAAAAATATAGCCGGGCAGTCGCTAGAGAGAAAAGACACACTTAGTGAATTCGCATATCTACTTTAAATTGCAAAAAGTATCACTTGTTTCTCGGTATACTAGGGAATTGAAAGTTTGTATCGACATAAAAACAAGTAATTAAAACTTCAAAGGAATAACACATTTCATAATAATATACACAGAATAATATATTTTGCCTCTAACTAATCTGACTTATGGAACCCAAAGTTTTATAATTTTATAAATTATATTTAACAGATAGTCCCAAATACATTTAAATGTTTTGACCAAGCATTTTTATTAAGAAAGATTTATAGACTTAATATAATATCTACCTACACATATTTTGTATTATGCTGGATACATTTCCTGCGAGAAAATAGAAATAGAAATTTCTATTGTATATGTCATATCACAAAATAAAATGGGAGATAAGGTTTACACTGTAATAAGCCAGAGTTCTTTAGTATTTTAGTTAAGAAAAGCTAATAAGTATACAAAAATCTAAGACGTTTTGGATAAATGTCTACATCCTAAAATATAGCAAATCACTTATGGGAGGTTCCTAGAACAGACTGAATCACAAACTTGAAGCAAGGAATTATGCTTACATTAGGTATTGGAATCTTTAGCTTTGATCTACATCATCATCCATATGGGTCATATCTTGTTAACTTATCCTTTACGTTGGGAATATTTTTTAAATTTCGGCAGTTGCACCCAATCGTAAAAAAGTTTGCCATCATAATGTCTAAAATTATAGACCAATATCTCTAATGTGGCAAAAGTGTTGCATGTTGATGGGCTTAGATTGTTTCTTTTTTTACAAAAATACAATATTCTTAATGAGAATCAACATGGATTTAGGAAAAGCATATCTACTAATACTGCACTAATACGATTTTATAACACCAACTTGAATGAGATTGACAACAAAAGTATCCCGTTTCAATTTTCTGTGATTTTAGTAAAACCTTTAAATGGGTTCAACATCCCATATTAAATCAAAAACGCTATCAGAGACAATGCAGCAAATTGGATTACATCTTATTTGTCCGGGCGATTGCAATACGTGGCACTCAAAGACAAGAACCGCTTAAATGTGCGCAACTATAATCCAAGTTTTTTACCTGTCTTCCACGGTATTCCGCAGGGCTCCATACTAGACCCATTATTGTTCAGCCTATACACTAACGTCATCTTTAATTTTGTATCTAACTTACCAGTATGTATGTACGCAGATGATACGGCTATACTTATCACAAGAGACACCTTGCATGATGCGAAAACTGCTGGTAACGACGCAATAGATCGCTTGCATCAATGCTTTTGCGCAAATAAACTAAGTCTCAATAAAGAAAAAACGATTTGCATGCATCTTTCACACGAGACAGCACCTACAAACCGCACATTGCTATATTGATGTATACGATAAGCAGCTAGAGCAACAGAGTAATACAAAATTTCTTGGTGTGCACTTACAGGACAATTTACTGTGGGAGAATCAATGAAGGCGCGGTATAAGAAAAACATTTTTTTCGGGCGCTCAAAAATAATCTCTGTGTTCAAACGTTAACAACAGTCTATTTTGCCGAGATTCAGTCGAGATTGTCATATGGTATTCTCCTCTAGGGCTCGTCACAGTATTTTTGGCCCAGAAACAAATAATTGGAGTACTTGGCGGCTTGAGGGCAAATCAATCTTGTAGGAGCACCTTTATGTTATTGAGTATCCTCACCGTCTTGTTGTCTATATGTTGAAGACCATCTGCTATACTCGTCGACTAGCAGATACCTAAGTCACCCACAAAGATATACACAACTGTAACATTTAGAAAACTTTTATGTTCCGAGGTGTGAATTGCAAGTCACCGATCGAGGAGTAGACCACTTATGCAGAAAATTATTTAATAAGTTGCCTTATGAACTAAAGAGCACTTCCGTAGGTTTAAGCGTAAACCCAAGATCTTCCTTATATACAAGAGCTACTACAGCGTTCATGAATTTTTAACTTAAGATCTTGTACAACCTGTTTTGGTTAACTTTTTTTGTATTGTATCTTTTTCTATAATAATTAATTGTTCTTTACACATAGATACGCTAGTGGTGGTGGGAGCTGGTAGTTTAGCTTAATTTGATCGATTTAATTTTTGTTTCTTATTGTTGGCTTATTTTGTAATGATTCTACCAATCAATAAATTACTTACTTACTTACAAATACTATCGATTATAATATATGCCAGCTAGTGCTGAACATTACAAAATAAAGACAGTAGCAAGATAGATGCAATGGAGATGAGACATCTGAGAAAAACCGAAGGAAAGACAAAAGAGATAGAATAAGAAACGAAACAATAAGGGTAACATTAAAACGAGAGCCAATAACGGAGAAAATAACAAAGAGATAACTGGTATGGACATATTCATGAGGATGGAAGCTCAATAGTAAAGAGAGTACATAAAGCAAGGAAAACAACGAAGAGAAGAAAGGACAGGCCACGAAAAAAATATATACAACAAATAGTCGAGGCAGGAGGACGAAAATGGAAAACGATGGAGGAGATGAGAATGATGACCGGGAATAGGAAAGCATGGAAGGAGTGGGTGGAAGAAAGCCCAGGAAACTAGCCCAAATCCGACGTCCCAAAGGGCAAACTGAATGGGTGGAAGAAGAGGAAATTGTGTAGTTACGCATATTCGGAAACTGTTCACCAAAAGTTTAGATTATAAACCAAACCGAAGTACTAAAAACACTTTACTTTGCGTATATTTTAAGCAATGTAGACCACGTCTATTTGGATTGGTATCTTTGATATGGAGATATTTTATGTATCAAATTCTTATTATTTTTTCTTCCTCCTCGTCTTTTTCTCATTCTCTTACTTCTTTTTCCTCATCTTCTTCTTTTCTAACACCCCTATCGTGTGTTCTTTCCAATTTTATCGGATAATCTCCACTTTACGTTTGATAAAGGAACATTCCCAACACGAACTAATCGATTTGAAAGAAAATTGTTGGGTTTGCAGAACCCATCGAGTGGTATAAAACGCCGCTAGCCATTTCTGCAGAATTTTCCATTTAAGGAGTGACAATCATCCTCGAAAATTCAATAATCTTTAATTATTTACGATTTACATCGTTACTACCAATAATAAAAAGTTAAGTTATACACCATGCAATTCGCCTTCTAAAGGTCTACCAAACTTTGTTAGATAAGATTTCTTCCCACTCTATTCCACTCTATTACGGGTTGGCAATATTCCCTTTAGTTATTGAGTGGGTATGGAAATATGGCCATGCATTTAGATTTTCCTGTTGACGCTTTAGTCCTAGTTCTTCGCATATTTATACAAAGTTGAATAGAATTCGTTGCAGCTCATCTTCACTTTCTGCTAGAAAATGCATCGTCGGCACAGCATACGATATTGATAGCATTCAAAATCCTTACCTTTTCTCTACAGTTTTCATTATTCTGTTCATTTTTAAATTGAACAATAGGACACTCAACGGATCTCCTTTGTTCATATAAAATGCAAAAATCGCGGAATACAATGGTTTTCAGAAGGATATGATAAACAATTTGGTTAAAAAACACAAACAGAAATTGTCAATTAAAAATTGTACAACTCTGATACCTCAAAGTTATCAAGGCACTCAATTTGTTAAGCTACCTTTTCATAAATCGAC